>LZPO01066325.1:285778-309500 GCA_001675575.1 Neotoma lepida | reverse complement strand
GCAGTTGAAAAACAGAGAAAATTATTTTTGGGTCGTCTGCTCTATGCAATCACTTAGGCCCCTTCCATCTTGTTTCTCAGCCATGGCTTCTAGGACACCGCCTCAGAAATGGAGTTATAGGATCTACAACATAGGATCTACAACTTAGCTTAGCATAAGGCAAAGTAGAAGCGTGTCTGCCATCTAAAAGCCTCTGGCTAAGAATGTGAAACATATCTCTGCTGAAGAAAAGTGGGATACTTAACTGGCAGGGGAGAGACCATGATGATGAAGGTGGTTTTCCCAGCATGAAGTGGAACCATCAAACTCCAGATGTGTTGACCCCTGTGACTTCTCCAAATGTGGAAAACTCAACTGTGCAATTGTTGTAGTGAGCAACTGTATTCAAACTCTCCCCTGTTAAATAAAATTAAAAGGAAAAAAAAGAAAGAAAGAAAAGGT
This sequence comes from Neotoma lepida, assembly GCA_001675575.1. Classification (NCBI taxonomy): domain Eukaryota; kingdom Metazoa; phylum Chordata; class Mammalia; order Rodentia; family Cricetidae; genus Neotoma; species Neotoma lepida. Next base: position 309,059 of record LZPO01066325.1, on the reverse strand, counting down.
GAAATACAGAATACGGCAGAGCAACTATCTATTGTTACAAGTAGAAATTTGGGGAGAATAGCGGGGCTAAGACCGAGCTCACCATGTAATCTAGGATGGCCTCAAATTCACTGTATAGCTCCATCTGACCTTTGCACATGGCAGTCCTGTCTAAGCCTCTCAAGTGTTAGGATTACAAACATGCACTACTGTGTCTGGTTTTGAAAATTATGATAAAATGGGGTTGGAGGCTTGTTAGCATTTTTTCAGCCCATTCCATGTGCCTAGAGTGTTCCTTAGGGATCTCATTCAGGTCTCATGGGAAGCCTATGGAGCAGCTATTGGATTATAACCCTGTTTACAGATGAGCAAATAGACAGAGGTAAGATGACGCCCTTAAATGACCCACAGTTAACAATCTCAATCTCACGTAGATTCAAAGTGAGTTTGCAAAGCAAGGGCCTTTCATATAGGACAAAGGTAACTCAAGAGCCCTTTTCTCACAGCTTCCATTATGTATTACATACTCTTATTTTGCCTGACTTTTTATTTACCCAGCAGTCTTGTAACTTCCTTTGAAAACAACTTGGACCCAGGAAGGAGTGCCTCAGGACTAGAGCATGAACTACATATTCTGCTCACAAACAGAGCTTCTGACCAAACACAGATGCTCTCAGCTCTCAACTGATATTGGAAAATAGATGTTATCTAGTTCAGATGTCAGGAAGCATGGGAAGTGTGGCCTGCCCTTTCCTTTCCATTTTTTCATCGATTCAGACTCTTTGATAGACAGCAATTAACCTGGTGCGCCCCAGTTACCTCCAAGTCTTTTCCCTAGCCCCATCTGACCTGACCCTTCCATTTATTCTCCATTACCACAATTACNATTGTGTCTTAAATTTTACATGCGTTCCATAGTGGTAAAAATTAATAGCTAGTATTACTACAATTTTCATTGCTCATAGAATGTTTTCTTTTGTTTATAATAAAGAGATAGCAATAAAATTTTATTGCCAATACTGTTACTGTAATTTTTATGGCTTTAAAGCATAAAAATACTAAATAATACTTCTAAACATAAAGATTATTAGAAGATGGTCTCTGGAGATGTTATAGAGTGGCATATTGACTATTATGCATGCCTCTAGTCTAAAGCAAAGCTTCTCAAGGTGAGTTCTGAAGGACAAAATTCCTAAGAAGTCAAGAAATAAGCTGTAGATTCTAAGGCTGTTCCCCTATCTATTGAGTCAGAATTTGTGAGAGTGGGACCAAGGAATCTGCATACCAAAATTATAAACCAGTTTCAAACCATTGAGAATGTTTAGGAAATCTGTAACCAAGCTGCTGGCTGTCACAGTGATACAGGGTTGTCCTTCCCTCTTTCAGAGCTGGATGCTAAAGGCTGCTAGATGCTCTGCAAGGGGCATTCCAGTGCAGCAAGCACTGTGGAAGTCTCTCAATTTTCCAATCTCTTGNCATTCCCATTCATGAAGATGGGAAGACTTTTATAATAAGTAATAAATTTATATATAATTACAAGTAATAATTTATAATAAATACAAGCATTGAATACAGCTCCCTTTACACATAAAGCAACATATTTTTGTGTGTGGGCTTAATATATATACTGAGAGTTTCCCAGGAATTCAAACACTTCATAAATGGAGGGAATATTTTTACTTCAGAAAGATTTTAAGGTGTGAATATTGCAAGTCTAATATAACATGCTAGTGTCAGGCTGCAATTGCATCAAGGATGGCTCTACTTGTTATTTATTTGTGTTGAAACAAGGCATCCCAATGTAGCCAACCAGCCTCAAACTCTTGGCAATCCTGCTGCCTCAGCTTCCTGAATGATGGAATTACTGAATTAGCCACCATGCCTGATTCAATGCTATTTTTTTTATTAACTTCTGTTTATTCCTCCTTCATTCTGTTGTTAAGAGCATTACCTTGACTTATTTAAAAGTATATATTTAAGATAGATTGTGATTTTGCTTCAGGTAAGTAAAGGACATATCAGATGCATATGTTATTGAACAATGGGCACTGGATGATAAGGTGGAAGAGAAATGTTTTTGAACTAATGAACATGCCTTAAATATATAAAATAATACTTTTAACAGGGTTTCTCCACGTAGCCCTGGCTGGTCTGGAACTCGCTCTGTAGACCAGGCTGGCCTCAGACTCACAGAGATCTGCCTGACCCTGCCTACCAAGTGCTAGGAGTAAAGGGATGAACCAACCATCAAGCCCTCATGCATACACACACACACACACACACACACACACACACCACACACACTTCATAATTCTTAATAACAGCAGTGAAGAATTCATAATTCAAGGAACTGACAAATCTAAGTAGCAAATGGATATCTTCTCGGTCTATGACTCCAGATATTAAAAGAATAAAAAGTAAAATTGTTCTATAAGATTTTTGTTGAAAGAACAAAAGACATAGCTGCCATCAAACTGAAGAGATGTTATTATAACCAAGTTTCAGACTACAATAAATTATAGACCACCTTAGGCTCAGAACTGTAGTGCAGACTTTGCTGAAAACAATGAGTGTATGTGAAGGGTCACAGCTAGGAAGTGATTATTCGACAATACTGAAATTTTCAATGCATAAACATGGCACATCTCCAGGATGGAGTATTCTAGGCAGAAGGACAAGAACAAAAGCTGATAAATAAGAAACAGCCTTGTTTATACATCTCAGGGGCATAAAGCAGCTCAAAACGGTATAAAATACAAGACGTGAGGCTGAGGAAGGAGGCAGTGCCTAGATTATGGAGGAGACTGGGAGCCATGTGCTTGGACCCAAGGATGGTCTTAAATCACAAATGTGGTGTGACCTGATGTGCATTCACAGGGGTGACTCAGGCAGCAATAGATCTAAATAGATTTTTAAAGAGGACAGAAGTAAAAATACTTAGAATATTCCAGTCATTCAGCTGAGCATCACAAAGAGTTCCCAACGACAGTAGCTGTCAAAATGAAGAAGAGGGCTACTGGCATAGCTCAGTGGCAGGCTTAACATGCTTAGCATGTTTCCAGATGGGTCTAACCTGAAGTCCAAGGGCCATATGTGCCCCGGGATAGCTATGGTGCAACCAAACACAAAGTCATGAACACTTAAAACAGTATGAGATTTTTTTGCAAGTTTTTTTCTTTGCAACTTAACTATGCTGTTCTCAAGTATGNCTTTGTAGGTGACAATGTATCATAACAATGTCAAAAGACTGAATATTCCTCCAGTCATTCAGTGTAATTAAGTGTAATCCATAGCAACAGAGGGAAAGAAAAAGGTTCATCGCAATAGAATATATGGTGAATGGATGTTGTAGGGCAGGCTGGAGGTGACAGGTGAGTCAAACATGGCTCCCAGGCTAGAAAGACAGCTCAGTTAGTAAAGTGTTTGTTTGCTGAGCCAGCATGAGGAGCTGAGTTCAGACCCCCNAAAACCCATGTAAAGGCCAGGTCTGGTAGTGCAAGTCTGTAATTGCAGCACTCCTGAGTGCTTATCCTGTGCCTTCAGCCAGAGTAAAGGATAACAGATCCCAGACAAAGGTAAGACACCAGTCTTTCAGCCTACTTTCAAAGCAGTGGTTCTTAACCCTTGGGGTCACATACCAGATACTTACATTATAATTCATAACTGTAGCAAAGTTACAGTTATGAAGTAGTAATTAAAATAATGTTATGGTTGGGGTCACCACAACTTGAGGAACTGTATTAAAGGGTTGCAGCATTAGGAAGTGTGGGAACCACTGGTCTAAAGCCTTATAGAACCAAGTGAGAAGTCAACGCTTGCTAGCAAAGGCAACTCCTAGCTCCTTCCTCGTTACAGCAGAGGTCTGCCTACTCTACACCACTTGGGCTCTAGAGCTCCACCCGTTATCACCAACCTCCTTCACTGCCTAGTCCATCTTTACACTGCACAATGAATGTCACATGGGAAGAAAACTTCCACACCAGGGACTGACAGCACTTACTGAGATCTGCTTTGTTTGTTTGCCCTTCCTCTCCTTCGGTGTTACTCTGTAGCNCAGACTGACCTCAAACTCACAACNACCCTCCTCTTCACTCTCCCAGGTGTCAGGATTACAGCTATGAGCCAATATTGGATCTCATTTTCCCTTACAATTCCTGTTTCCTAACTTNTCTGAAAACTATGGCAGTGTGTTCTGTCCCAGTGTGTAGTAATAAGAAGGCAGACTGTGCTGACCCACATAAACCTTTCTCTTGTGATCTTCTCTCCCCCGGCAAGGCAGCCTTAAAGGTGTTACATATTTGTTATGGGCATGTATGTCAGAAACATGGACACGTTTGTGTCCTTCTATAATGTCAGAATGTATTAANTAAAAATAAATGCACAGCCTACATCAGTTTTGTTGGTTATGGTTTCCTAAATAGTCTGGAGCTGCCCATTGGAGACCAGAATTTCTTTGATTTTAACCTTAGTTATTAGCATTAACTCTCAGGTCAGCTCACACAAAACATATATGTATGTGTGTATACATGCATATATGTAACAGGTTAAACAATGTCTAAGAAAGGGTAAAAGAAGCTCCAGAGTTGAGCGGCTTTCCTGAAGTCAGAGGCAGAAAGCATACATAGGCACAAGGAAGAATCTGCAGGAGATTGGGCAAGAAGTCTGACAAACTGCAGGCATCCAGCTAGCTGTTCACACACAGAGATGTTCAGGTGCAGAAATGTCAAATGCCAGTCCAAGTGAGGGGACATTTCCAGGATCAGTTTGATGTGAGCTGAGGGTCACCTGCAGGAGACTCTGCTTAAGCTGGGGACTGGGACAGGCAAACCGAGTCCTCGATATAGCAATTATCCTAGATTATGGCAGGTAACTGGGTGACAGTTACCATGTCTGTCACATTTTGGTCTTTGGGTGCTCCTTCCTTTATAGTTCCAGGAAAGGGAATTGATTACATGTAACATGATTGCTAAGTTCATGTGTGGGGTGCTTCTGATTACCATCNGATATATTTAGCTCTTGGTCTGTGTCTCCTGGTGTGCTGGCAAATAATAGTTTACTTGTATAAGCAAGATGGTAGACTTATTCTCTCTTGGCACTTATACTCAAAGTGGAGTAACTCAGGTCATGGTTGTTGCTTTGTAAAATGGATTAATTCATGGCTAGTGTGGTGGTTTGAATGGCAATGGCCCCAACAGGCTCATAGATTTTAACTTGGTTCAAAGTTGATGAAACTATTTGGGAAGGATTAAGAGGTGTGTCACCGGGGGTGGGCTTTGATGTTTCAAACGTCCACACTATTCTCACTTGGCTCTTCCTCTCTCTCTACCTCATAGTTGCTGCCTTTGATGTAAGCTCTCAGCTACTGCTCCCGTACCATAACTTGCATGCTCCCCACCGTGATGGTCATGGACTCTAACCCTCTGGAACCAGGAGCCCTCAAATTAAAAGCTTTCTTTTATAAATTACCTTGGCCATTCATGCATTTTGTGACTGTTACAGAAAATTAACTGAAGTAGCTAGGGATAGCCTAAAAGGTGATATTCCACACAAAGTAGGTCAGAGCAGGCCCAACCCGTTCTCCTCTATAGGTACTGCAATATGGAAGGCACCTGGGTCACTCCTGGAGGACAGCCATTCAACTCACAGGGGACTTTGTACTAACCTGTTGAAATTGAGGTTGTTAGTGATAGCCCTGAGCATAATATAAATCCACACCCTGCACCAGCTAGTACTCCATTTCTGTTTTCCTCAACACTCTTTCTTCCAAAAGTTTATACCTACCACATCCATCAGTCTCTCCTCAGCCTGCTTCAATTCAGCTTCATGATCACCANTTTTATAGCACAGTTCTCAAGTCACAAGTGACCTCCATTTTTTTAAAAATCTATTTGATTTGAGACAGAGTCTCCTAATATAACCTATGCTAGCCTTGAACTTCAGATCCTCTTGCACAGCCTGCCCAGTTCTGGGATTACTGGAAAGTGCTATTCCACCCAGTTTAATTACCTCGATTTTGCCAAAATATCCTCAGCTGAGGCTTTGCTGTCCCCCCATGGGAGGACTTTCCCTTTTAGAGGAGGGGATGGGGGATGAGTGGGGGGAGGGGAAGGGGNAGTGGGAGGAGGGATGAGAGGGGGATCTGTGGTTGGTATGTAAAATGAATTAAAAAATTTTTAAATAAAAAATAATCCTCAGCTGTTTCAATTTTACCAGCTGGCCCTGACATCAAATATCTGACCTCCTTTCACAGTGTCCTCTGCACAAACACTAGTGCAAAACAAACCTTTTATCGTGTCCTCTGTACAAACACACTAGTGCAAAGCAAACTTCCTTTCAAGGTGTCCTCTGCACAAACACTAGTGCAAAGCAAGGTCTCATTTCTATCACTGCAATAGCTTAGCTGCTCTGCCTTCATCCCAGGTAGCACATGTTAACAGTTTAACATATCAGCCAGGGTAAAATCCAAAATGTACTCACACACCAATTGCATGGTTAAGATTGTCCAGTAGTTCAAATATCACTTCCACAGAGTATCCCTTCTAGAGAATCCAGGCAATTTCTATTACTCCAGTCACTTTATTTTCTTTATAGAAATAAAGTAACAAAAACATTCATGTATGTTTGTTTTTTGAGACAAGCTCTCCCATAGACCAGGCTGGCTTTGTAAATTCGTTACATAGTAGAGTATGACCTTGAACCCCTTCTCCTACCTCCACCTCCTGTATGCTGCGATTACAGACACGTGACACCCAGTGCTAAAACTACCACCTGCTGCTCTCTATAAATCCCAGTAACTAGCAGCCTTATCAGCTGTAGAGCAACACCACCTCCTGCCCAGCAAAAGGCCTAAAAATCTCCATGAGAATTTAAACCTCACTTGGCTTCAAGATGTAGCTTCCTATTTACTTTGTCTTTGGATAAAAACAATCAAATAAGTAGAAAATATATTGTATGGATCTGGCTACATTAAAGGCTGAAGTGTGTGTGTGTGTGTGTGTTCACATGTACCACGCAGCCATGTTTTGCAGCTCATCCTAGCTTTGAAGTTATGATTCTCCAGCCTTGGCCTCCGGAGTGCTGGACGTAATCCACTCTACTAATCGCTTTTTTTGTTGTTTTATCTTTGTGGTTTGTGTCCATGATTGTGTTTAACCAAAGAAAACAACTGCTATTTATACCTTTTGTGAAGACATTTTTGAATAGACAGATTTTAATTATATCCTTAAGAGCAACCTTCACTTTGGGGGACGTGTACGACAGGATTTTTTTTTTTAATGACAGGATGGCATATATTTTTATTATCTAACTTTTTTGGTGTCCTTCCAAGCGCATGCGTTCTGGCACATGTGGAGGTCAGAGGACAACCTTTGGAAGTTGGTTCTCTTCCTTCCATGGATCGAACTCGGGTTGTCAGGCTTGATGGAAAGCGCAGTTACCCCCTAAGCCATCTTGTCAGCATTCAGGATGCCATTTTTTATATTCCCTCCACACTTGTTTTAGTCAGTAAGTGACTGGAGAGTGCAGGAGGCGGAGCCAGATAACCCTGGGATACTTTTTGTTGTTAAGACAATCCACCTGCCTCAGTGTTTTTGTTGTTGCGACAATCCACCTGCCTCAGTGTTGAGAGTGCACTGAACTGGGCTGGGTAATCTTAAACTTAAATCCTGCTTTTCCTTACTAGCACAACAAGTACCGACAAGCTATTCTCCAAACCTCAATCAACTCGTGTATACAATGAAGATGATAATACATCACAGACCAAGAGAACAGGTGCCCATGAGCCACTGAGGCAAAGCAAGATTCTGCCAGACCCGTCAATGCACTACCAGTTCGGTCCAGCCCTTAGGTCGTGGGTATCTCGGTCAAATCTCTGGACGTCGTGTTCACGTATGCAGACTAGAGCAGCGGCCCTGCGGGGCTGAAAACGTTTGGTACGTAAAAGACGTAATGTCAATCTAGAGGGAAAATCAGACTGCGGGGGTCCCCGTATGCAAATCCGCGCCTTACAGCCGAACGCGGGCGCCGGCGCTTCCGCACTTCCCCTCCGAGGGCACCCGGCCGGCCGCGCGCTCCGGCGCGGGGGCGGAGATTTGCATGTGCGAAATCGGGAAGAGGGGGAAGCACCTCTCGAAAACCCCGGGCAGACCTCGGGCGGCCAAGGAGCGCGCCCGCCGCACCGCCCGGCCCNCCTCCGGCCGCGCGGCGTCACGGACACGCCCCTCCGCTTCCAGCGGCGCCCTGAAGGACGCCGGAGGAGGGGGATTTCTCCGGGGCCGGCGGCTTCTCGGGCGCGGAGCCGCCGCCGCCGCCGCCGCCGCCGCCGCCGCCGCCGCCGCCGCCGCCGCGCGCCCCCGGGAGCTCCGCGCGCGAGCGTCGGGAGGGCGGGGAGCGCGCCCGCCGGGAGGCTCCGCCCCCCGCCCCGGGTGGGCGGTGGCGCGAGTGACGCAAGCAGCGGGAAATCCCCGTTCCGCCGCCCCGCCCCCTGCCCCTGCCGCGGCATCCTGGCAGGGCGACGCCAGGACACTAGTGACCCAGCGTGAAGATTAAGGGGTGGGAAGGTGTGAGCCGCAAACCCAGAGGGGGCCGGGAAAGAAGAGGAGGCCCGGGGGTGGCCAGAGGACTGGGATTCCGGCTGCAGAGGCTGCTCTGCCTCCTGACTGACGTGCCGGCAGGCTGGCTGCCTGGCTGCCCGACTGCCCGGCTGCCTGACTGCCCGGCTGCCCGACTGCCCGGCTGCCTGGCTGCCTGACTGCCTGACTGCCTGGCTGCCTGACTGCCTGACAGGCTTGCAGCCTCTGGCCGGACGCTGAGAGCTGCGGCGGCGCGCAGAGCCGAGCCATGGCCTCGGGTGAGTACCGGGGTGAGCACCTGCGGGCGGTCCCGGGAAGGAACTGGGGGCTCAGTTTGGAGTTGGGACCTTCTGCCTTTCAAGTCTCATCTGGCAGATCGTCAGCCGTTTAAAGAGTCCCCTGCTTCGGGGTGTGCGTGCGAAATCAAAGTGGCGCACTGTAATCTGATCTTCTAATAGCCAGAACCTTGGAACCTGCCAACGCGTGCTTTGAGGACTAGAGGGGGAAGCTCAGGAAAGGGGGGCAGAGGAGTGCCGCGTTTAAAGACCCGCATTGAGACGCCGTTTTCCATTTTCGAACAAAAAGAGGAACCTCCGGACCTCAGGCGAGCTTTCTTTTTAAGTCCAGGCGAGCCAGTAGCTCATCGCTCCTGGGCTGACAGTTGTACCGAGTGCGGCATGGCTGTAAAAGTCCTTGGTGGCGTTTTAACTCGTTCCAAGTGAAAACACTAGCTCCCCCACCTTCCTACACGAGCTGAAGGGATTTCTTGTCTAGTTTGCCGTGTAGAGACATCGACCTCCTCGACTCCCAACCCTGCACGAACATTCTGTTAGCAACAAGAGGGCCAGATGAGTTTTCGATTGTGCTTTAAAATAATTAGTGGGGATGAAAATATGATCACTTACTGTAAATGTTTCTTTGAGGGGAGCGAGCCTGGTGTGACAGCCCTGTAGCTAAAGCTTCCCTAGGTGGTGGGCGCTCTCCTGACCGTGGGAACTAAGAGCACACCTTCAGTTGAGCGGGATTCTGACCCTTTCTTCCCAGTGACCCCGAGGGTCATGAGGGGAAGGCGGCCGACGTCTGGCAGAGAAGAGGAAGTAGAAAGCTTAATGAACTCCTAAGTTGAGCAGAACAATGCCATAACTCCTGCTGTAGGCCGTAAAGGAAACTGGGGTGTTTCACATGACACTTGATTTCAGTTTGTCTGTGGTTTTCATGAGAAAACAAGTGTAGTTTAAACTATTTCAACTTTCTCTTTACCCATTTAAATGAACCCAGACTTTCAGGTCATCTTGTAAATTCGTAAATTTAACTCATGTTCAGAGTAAAAGAACAAAGAAGGCTCCCAATATTTAATTGATTCATTGTAATCAGAAAGAGATTTTTGTATGAGTTGTACAGTGGCAAGCTTTGTTAAATAAAACAGCTCTGCCCTTGTCTACTCAACAGGATTTTATTAATATAGTACATGAATGTAATACTTGACAGTTTTTCGAGAGAAAAATCAGTTATTACATAAAGTACTGTAAGACAGCTATAATTTTAAAATGTGATACAATTGAAATTTGTCTAAGGACACATAATATATGCTGTTATAGAAATGGTTCCCAAGATTAAAGGGGGGAATTTTTAAAGAAATGGCAAGGATTTGAAAGTTGTGTTCGGGTTATAGCTCCTGCTCAGCTTCTGTGAGCCCTGAGTTCGATTCTCAGTACTGTCAGGAAAACTAACAAACAGAAGAAAATAAATCTGTAAGTTGTAGTGTCATTATCTTCTTGCTTTTCTTTTAAATCAAGGGTTGCACTGAATGAGACTATTTAAAATATATTGTGTCATTTAACTTGTAATTCAGTTATTTGAAACTTCTAGGCAAAAATATAGTTTAAAGGAGTCTGGGTACATTATCAGGTATAAAGACCATAGAGAGAAAAAATATGAAATACATTAAAAAAAATCCCCATTCCATTTGGAATAGTAAATTAAGAGCAACAAAATTTGCTCAGTTTATTACTAATTTAGACTCTTTTTGTAATATGGCATTGAAACCTGGAAAAGTATTCTTGTTGATGAGCAAGCGTTTCAGACCATTTGCTCACTTCTCTCCGGATGTCATATGTAAATAGGTATGTGTAATTGAATAGGTGATGCCTGTAATGTAAAAGTATCATAGATCACAATCTCATAAGCAGGATTATATAAATGCCACAAGTAGACAGGATTTTATATGATAATTCTAACTATCGTTCAGGTAAATTAGCAAATTATGACTTCCTAGCTAGCATTAAGTTGTCTTTATTGACCTTTTAAAAATACTGTGCTTTGAGTCTAGCCTTTTGTATGATTAATTGTAGCACACAAAGTCATTATTCTTGTGATTCTAATTCTATTTATTTTAGATGCTTTATGTACATATTTAAAATTTCTCACTATTTCATAAAAGAACAAAATGAAGGAGGCACAATTACCTTGTGTGGCACATACTGTGGTCACTAGTGATTAATACGTATGTCTTTGATGAAATGTTCTTTAAATTTTAGAAAGTTTGTGTTTAGTCACATTTTTTCTTTAGTATGATTCTGCTGTACTACAAAACAGGAAGTACAGGAAGGAATTATTTTTGTAGACCATACTACTCACAACTTTTTGTATGTGAATTTCAAGATAACCTTTTTTTTTTCCCTAATAAAAGTGAGTGTAACTGAGAGACAGCTTACACTTTAATAATCGAGCTGGAAGTTAGTGGTTAGCTAAAACAAATGACTTCCTTTTTTTTTTAAGTAAGACTTCTCACAAATACAGATATTTCAGAAACGAAACACATGAAAAAGAGATAAAGGTGTTATCAAAATTAGTGATGTATAATGAAGAGAATGAGGGAGAAAATGATGAGGGCACAGCCATAATTAGGAACATAGAGTGTGTGGTCTCCTTCTCAAATACAATCTAAGGGACTCAGAAGATATTTTGTCTCAATTTTCTCCCATCTGTGTTCTCTACATTATTGTGTTTATGAGCACATGATCTGGATATTGCAAAGGAGGATATATTTATCCAAAAGTAATTGTTCATTTGAAATTTGTATTTAACTGAATCTCTAGTATTTTTAAGTCTGAAATCTTAATAGAGATGATTTGATGCTGCCATGTATTTTTTACTCTAGGAAAGACTTTAAGCATTACTTTTTCATTCTATNNGGTAAAAACCTTAGGATTCAGTTTTTTTCCTGTACCCACAACAGTGAAATCTTACTGCAAAGCATTTACTTAGCTTTGATTTGCCTTGTGGTACATACATCAGTTGAATTCCTGCTGGTTGAAAGTCAGCTGGTTATATTGAATTTATAATATATATTTATATGTTTATATATATTTATGTGTGTGTGTGTGTTATGTTGGTTTTGTTTTTTCAGATAGGGTCTCATGTAACCCAGGATAGCTATGTAGCTATGATGACCTTAAACCCCTGATTCTCCTGCCTCAGCCTCCTGAGTGCTAGAATTTCAGGTGTGAGTGACCAGGTCTGGCTTTGATAGAACTGTCTAGAGGAAAAAAAAAAAAAAACTCTTAATTACTTTTTTTCAAAATGAATAGAGATGATATTTGGAAGGGGATGGTTATTAGCTGCTTGCTCCCTTAGGTCCCAGGCAAAGCCTGTTACCTAGGATTCCTATGAGAGAGGTGCTCTGGTCAGCTGTTCTCAACTCTGGTTAGCATGACCATCATTTGTGTGCCATATTGTAAATAATAAAGTGCTGACAGCAGTTCAGAATAATACTGTTAGAAAAAGCAATCAAAAGCTATCTTTAGAATGTTTTCTTGGTTACAGTTGAATATGCTTTTCTTTGTGAGTGGAAGAGAGAAAAGAAAGACAGCTAGCCCTAATTGTTTACCTGCTTTATCTATAATCCTGTCTATGCTTGGATCTGAGCTTTAGGTTGCTTCCCTAAGTAACTTGCATTGTTGTTTTTCGTGTTTTAGGGTACTTGGTCTTCAGAGTATTTAGACTGATTTGGAAGGCTTTTTCAGAAACCTATCTGGTCTTTATTCTTGAAGAGCTACATTTCTCTTCAGATCTCTGTGAGGTTAGGTTATGACTTATGGTTTGGAAAAGCTATCTAGGTGGACAAACTTTGTTCCAGGGACTACTTACTTTGAATCTAAATATTTGCCTTGTGTTCTTAAGATAGCTGTATTGATTTTAGATTATAGGTTATAGCCATACCTGTTATTGTGATTTTTTATGCCAAACTGCTTTTTTTGTTACATAAAGTAATTGATTTTATTTAAAAAACGTGGTTGTAATTACATCTCTTCAGTTTCATGATTCCTATGACTTTTGTTCTTTCAACCAAAAAAATCTCATGGGACAATTTCACTCTTTATCATTCTTTCCTTATCTCTTCTGTGGTCATAGACCCAGAAGACATCCATTTGGTAGTCAGATTTGTTAATTTCTTGGATTATGATTTCTTCACTGATACATTATTAAAAATTGTTACTGTGCATGTATGTGTGTATGAGAAGGCATAATGCTGCATTCCTTTAATCCAGCAGTTGGGAGGCAGAGGCACACAGATCTCTGAATTCAAGGTCAATCTGGTCTATTAAGCAAGTTCCAGGCCAGCCAGACCACACAGTGAGACTGTCTCAAAAGATAAACAAACAAAAAATAATAGAATAATAGAAATCTTTTTCTCACAATTTCAAATTATTTTGAAGTTTACTTTTACCATCTCTAAAATGAGATAATAACACCAGTTCTCTTTATGAGGATTAAAGTTAAGAGAAATTAAGTGAGAAATACCTGTGTGTGTGTGTTTTAATTAGTATATGTAATTAATGTATTCTTATTGTGCACTTAATTCTGGCTTCTAATTCTAGCAATAATATTTTAGTGGGTATGCCTATTTTATATATAATTCTGACAATTGATCTATTTCTAATGTTTCAGTGTAATTTTTTAATTTTAAAATCTCATACTTGAATTAGTAAATAGAAATTAGTACGTTAGTGAGTAGTAAATAGTAATTAGTAAAAGGAAACAAACAGTAAAAAGTAGTAAATAGTGAAAAGAAAAGTAAATAGGCTCAATGTTTTCAAAGAGCATTCCTTTTTGCCTGAGTGCACATGAAATCTTAAGTATATTGCAAGCATTTTAGCTGTAATTCCAAGGTTATTCTAGCCAGTATTAACATTTACAATGCAATTCAAAATGTAGGGTTCAATACTCACTTTATACTGTCCTGGTTAAAAAAGTTAAATTGTTTAGAAACGATTTTGAAAATATTTCTGTGCTTTTAAAAACTGTAGTGACTTTCAGTAATCTTAGTTAAGAATATTTATTTTCCCTAAGATTCCCTGATTTATAATTTTCCCTTCTTCCCCTCCATTGAGGACTACATTTTTGCATTTTTCATCTTCAAGAGGAATGGCATTGCAAAGCAGTACTGAGGAAGGACATGATTGGCTCATTGTGGTGATATATTGTGTACCCTAATAAACTTGCCTGAGGATCAGAGGACAGAGCCAGCCACTAGATTAGACATAGAGGTCAGGCAGTGGTGGCACACACACACCCTTAAGCCTATCACTCAGGAGGCAGAGATCCGTCTGGATCTCTGTGAGTTCAAGGCTACACTGGAAACAGAGCCAGGCAGTGGCAGCACACACCTTTAATCCAACTGAGGTAAGAACTAGTGGCTGGCTGTTCTACTTCTCTGATCTTTTAGCTTTCATCCTGATATCTGGCTCTGGGTTTTTTATTAAAAGACCTTTTAAGATTCGAACAACAGCTCATTGTTCTGGTACATAATACAAACAATTTCATAGCTAGGAGGGTTTTAAAAGTCATAGATACAGTCAAACCAAAATGTGAACAGATATGAGGAAGCATGAAGGTGTAGTCGTTCTAGTGCCCACAAAGCACTATTTTTTCAGTTCTAGAGGAATCTAATAAGGAGGAACTGATTAATCATTAATACAGTCCTTTAATTTTTGAATAACTGACACAAAAGAGTTTTGGAATTTTAATCTACCAACAGATGTTAATTTAAGGCTTTGGTGAGTAATACAATTTCTGCCATTCAGTAACTTGAAGTAAAACATGTAGCTTTATTTCATAACAAAGCTGGGTGTGGTGGCAGAAATCTGTAATCCTTGGTACTTGGAAGGTAGAGTCTAGAAGATCAGAAGTTCAAGGAAAGCTTCAAGCTACACACTGAGTTTGAGGCCAGCCTAGGTTACTTGAGATCCTGTCTCCAAAAAAGGAGGCTATAGCTCACTTGATAGAGTAGCTGCTCAGTATTTGAGAGTCCTGGATTTGATCTCCAGCACTGTACAAAGCCCTGTGATAGCTGAGTCTCTGATTTCAACACTTGTTTAAGGCCAGCTTAGGCTACAAAACAACTTAGAGTCCTGCCCTAAGATGAGATCCTGTCTTAAAAAATAAAGATCACAATAGTTAATCTTCCCTAAACTAATGTTCTTTGGAATAATTGCTGTAAACAAAAATACTGTGAATGTTGGTTTACAGCAGTGTCTCTTAACCTGTGGGGTCCCATATCAGATATCCTGCATATCAGATATTTACATTATGATTCATAATTGTAGCAAAATTACAGTTTTGGAGTAGCAACAAAATAATTTTATGGTTGGGGTGGGGGGAGGGGGTCACCACAACATGAGGAACTGTATTAAAGGATCGCTGCATTAGGAAGGTTGAGAACCACTGATTTACAGGAAAGGAAAGTTATTTTCAGCTGGGGGAATGTATAAATCAGACTATAAATTCTGAAACTTGGTTTTTAGTGAGGCTTGTTATCAATGAAGAGTTTCTTTTTTTTGTTTGTTTGGTTTTTGGTTTTTTGAGACAGGGTTTCTCTTGTAGCCTTGGCTCTCCTGGAACTCACTCTGTAGACCTGACTGGCCTCGAACTCAGATCCACCTGCCTCTGTGCTGGGATTAAACAAGTGCATCACCACCACCCAGCTCAATGAAGAGATTCTACAAGAGGAAAAATAAATATAAATGCATGATATTACATGACAATATTTAGGTAATTCTTACTACTTTAAGATATTTTTAAATAATCTTTTCAACAACTAATTTTNTGTTCCTTTGTAATTCATAATTTTATAAATACACTCACTAGTTTAAAGAAATGTGTAACTTGAATGACCCTACCATGTTTTTTATACTTCTTTNAAAAAAGTTAACAGCTGCTCTTAATGGTTCTATATCAATTTCCCACCAAAACACCTTTTAAAAAGTTAGTGGGCTGGGATTTATTTGACCTTTCAGTTCAACCACATAAATTCTTTAAGATGCCACTGAAAAAAATCATGTTGAATTTAACACATTGAAAAGAAATGTACATTCTCCAACAGTCTTACAAGAATACAAGGTATGAAATATTTAAAATTGAAATGGAAAGTTTACATATACAATGATGCATAAATTGTGAAATATTCATTTGCCTTATATTTTCTGTAATTATTATGAACTTAGTTGAATTAAAATCAAATCCTTTCTCTCTCTCTCTCCTTAGATTTTTTGTTTGTTTGGGTTCTTTTATTTTGTTTTTGGTAGTACTAGGATTGAACCTAGGTCTTTGGCCTGCTTTCTGTCATTTGAATAAGGAAGTGAGTCATGGATTTAAAGAGGTCTTTAAATCTATTTAATTTGAATTAAAATGAATAAAATAATTTATTGAATAACTTAAAGTAGAAACCACATAGCCACAAGTGATTTTGGTGTGTGTGTGTGTGTGTGTGTGTGTGTGTGTGTGTGTGTGTTCAGGTGTGCATGTGTGCACCAGAGATTACCTTGGGTGTTAATTATCTTGGTTCTCCAGGAGTTGTTCACCTTGTTCTTTGAGACAGGGTGTTCACTGGTACCTAGTACTCAACCATTAGGCTAGTCTGGCTAGCCAATGAACTCCAAGGTTCCTTCTGTCTCCTCCCTTGCACTGGGCCTCCAGGGGTCTACTACCATGCTGACTTTGTATGTGGTTACTGGGGACTGAACTCAGGAGCTTGTCTTTGAATGGCAAGCACTTTCTGACTGAGCTGTCTCCCCAGCCCATAGCACCAGTTGTTTATTTGTCTTTGATGTTTAGGAACCAAACTACTGTCAGTTTTCTTTTTTAAATAATTCTTTTATTCTTATGATAGCCATATTTCAGACATACCCACATTGTTGCTCATATGACAGTACCCTACACTTATCTCAGCCATACCAAGGAGCTGTCATGCCCTCATTTTTCATTTGCCATCCAGGCTTCCTTAGTATTTTTTAAAATTTACTTATTTTTATGTGCATTGGTGTTTGCCTGCATGTATGTCCTTGTGAGGGTGCCAGGTCCCCTGGAACTGGAGCTACAGACAGTTGTGAACTGCCATGTGAGTGCTGGGAATTGAACCCGGGTCCCTTAGAAGAGCAATCAGTGCTCTTAACCACCGAGCCATCTCTCCAGTCCTCTCTACACTTATCTATGGTTTCATTTTCCTTGGTTCATTTATTTGTAATTAACTGTAGCACAAAAATATTAAAAGGAAAATTCCATAAATAAATAAAAACTTTTAAGTAACTCATTATAGTAGTTTGTCATAATTGCTCTATTTTGTTGTTGCTAATCTCTTACATGTATGCATTTATAGGAGAAAACTGTATATACATATATATGTGTGTATATATATATATATAAGTAATCTTTAAACTGATTATTTTTTCTCTTTTCTTCAGTCTATCCACTACCATCAGAATTCTTATTCTAGAATACTAATCTGATCTTGTGATTTCCCTGAATGAAAGCATTGATTCCTTTCCACATATAGAATGAAATCCATATTACTGAATGTGTTTGGGCTTTCAGTTCTCTTTCTAAGAGTGGAATTGTACTTCACTTCCATTGGTGATTAATGCACCTTGTATAGACAATTACTTCCCTTTTTCTAGAATGTCTTTTCACTCTTGTTTTGTTACATTTTTCCCTTCTTAAACTGTTAGATTCCTCTTTTGTTCTTATTATAATTTTCTGCAGAATTTTGTTAGTACTTTCCCCCTTTTTGTACACTGATAGTTGTGATGTTTGCTTCACTGTTGGATAGACGGTCCTTTAGGGTAGCAGTTGTGATAGTGACGGTGTGATAGTGATACCACTGTCTTCAAGAAAGCATCTGAAGTAATAGTAGAACCACTTATTGACTACCTCTTGTATGTGTGACACTTGGTAAGAATTTAACATGTATTTTACAGAGTATATTAATAATAAGATATAATTAACACAGGGTCTTGCTGGACTCTTGCTGGATCTTATTTTGTTTTGAGAATAGCACTCAGGAGACAGAAGCAGGACGATCACTGCAAGTCCATGGTCAGTTGGACCTACATAGTAAATTTTAGAAGGAAAAGAAGACCGAAGTAGCTGGGTGGTGTAGACCTTGTCCCATACTATATTTAAAAGTTCCATTGTCTCACCATTTCTCAGGATTGTTTGCGTTCTAACAGAATAAGCCTTAATGAAATGGATTTGTGATGTGGGGAATTTATACTCTTAAAGTAAAAATACATGATTACCTACCCTAACTTGTAAACACAATTGTCTTTTTTGAACTTTTATTTCCATGACTTGGCTAATAAAAAAGGATGAAGATGCATATGTTTTTAAAGTTTTATTGATATACAATTAATTAATTATAAGGTAATAATTATATATAAACTTTTAGTTTTTTATTTTTAGTTTTTGAACATGATCTCTTTATGACTAAGACTGCTTAACTATTGTTATGCATAACTCTTATTCTCTATTTAAACCTAAACTTCATGTTAGGACCCCAAAGATGGACTTTGAGGGTAGTCACTACATCTTTTTTGTCCATCTCAACTGGCCTGGAACTCGCTATATTGATCAGACTGGTCTTGAACTCACAGAGATCAGCCTACCTTTGTTTTTGAGACAGCTAAGATTAAAGGCCTAGTCCACCACACTTGGCAATAAATAAATAAATAAATAAATAAATAAATAAATAAATAAATGATGTGTTTATGTATATATGTGTGTGTATTACACATATATACATACATATATATGTATATATGTATATACACACATATATTCATGTATGTCAATACAATAAAACATTAACATAAACATGTCCACCATCCTCTAAACTTTCTCATCTGCTGGTTTTAAATAAATAGTAATCACCTTTATTTCATTATAGATTGGCTTACATATTCTAGAGTTTCATATAAGTGGATCATATAGTATGTACTTGTTTAGATTAGTAAATTAATTAGTAAACTAGGAATTACTTTTTCCACTCAGCATACCTATTTGATTATTGTATGTATCAGTATCTTATCCTGAGGGTACATAGTTTGAATTACATTTGTTATGGAAAGTAAATTATTTTATTTTACCCACATTATATGTTACATTTTGGAGGAGGTTCAGATGGAACTGATGTGAAAGCTTAGTTGAACCTAAAGTCACTTCTGGGACTTGTTTTAGTGTATTGTGTACAGATCGTTTAGTATTCCAGACTTGCATATACAAGGATTTAAGTGCATTTTAATTTTCAATGAGTGTCCTTTCATGTACTTAGAATCTAATTTAAAATAAAGCATTTAAGCACATTTTACTCGGTTTTGGAGTATAATGTACTTCTGAATACTATTTTCTTCACCTTTCTTGGGAAATGTTGGGAGAAAACCCTTCTAATTGGCCTCCTAAAGTGGTTATCTCAGAACTTACTACTGTCATTAGCTATAGGTATTAAGTAAGCAAGCACTAATCAGTTGTGTGTTAACACTACATAGGAGCTCAGTCGGTATAGGAAAAGGTATCTTCCTCATCTAATCTATGATGACTACATTTGAACTTCNTTATTTAATGTTGGGAAGGAAAAAGATCTTTGCTTTGGTGTATTGTTTTGTAAAATCCAAGTCATTAAAATCCTTTATATTGCTATTCTAATCTCATTGTCCTGTCCCTTTTAAAATTTTCAGGAGGATATAATCCATATGTAGAAATAATTGAACAGCCAAGACAGAGGGGAATGCGGTTTAGATACAAATGTGAGGGGCGATCAGCAGGCAGCATTCCTGGGGAGCACAGCACAGACAACAACCGAACATACCCATCCATCCAGGTAACAGGACTTTTTTCAGTGTCTTCCTTTTAGTGGCTTGTAGTTCATTATAGCAATTACATTAAAGGCTCAGTTTCTTTTTTGTGTTTGTTTTTGTTTCAAGACAGGGTTTCTCTGTACAGTCCTAGCTGTCCTGGAGCTCACTCTGTAGACCAGGCTGGCTTTGAACTCAGATCCACCTGCTTCTGCCTCTTGCTGCTGGGATTGAAGGGGTGCACCACCACCACACAGTGGAAGGCTCAGTTTTTTAACAGTTACCTCCACAGTCTTTTGCTCCCATCCCCTGTGTTTTTTCTCTGTACTTGCTTTGCATTAACTAGATTTGTAGAGAGATCTCTTAAAAATGTAGACTCTTTCCTGCTATAGTTCATGTATTAATGTAACCGCCATGATTCACAGTGCTTACTGTACACTGACAGCTTTGGATCTGATCCCTTTTGTAAACACAAAGGTTCTAGTGAGGAAAAAGCATTCTCTGTCTACAGTGGTGAGGCACGATTATTGTATATGCTAAACAATCTTTTAGTCTTGGAGCTGTTAATAAGGAGAACTTTTTCCCTCCTTTTTTCCTTACCTTTATTGCATGTCTCCAATACTCTTGAGTTATTGACATCATCTGAATTATCACTTTTTTCTCTCTCTNTGTGTGTGTGCTCTTTTGTATATGTGTGAATGCAGGCACTCATGTGCCTTAGTGCCCATGTGGATGTCAGGACAGCTTTGGGTGGGTTGGTGCTTTCCTTCCACCTTTTTGAAGCAGGTGTCTGTTGTTTTCTCACTTCATATGCCAGGCTACCTGGTCCACTAGCTTCCAAGGTCCTCCTATTTCTGCTTCCCATCTCCTGACAGCAGAGCTGATATCACAGGAGTTCAAGCTATTGGTCTCTCTTTATCTTTTTTGACAGACAGTACTGGGGATTGAACCTAGAATGCTAGGCAAGTGTTCTACCATTGAGATAGATCCCTAGCCTGTGAAAGTAGTTTTTGATTGAAAATGAATTTGGCAAATGTACCATATTTATAAGGTATGTTTATATGTTATATTTACAAATTATATTTACTTATCTTCTATTTTTTCTAATTTATTTGTTCATGTTTGATGTTTTGAAACAAAACCCAGGGTCTTGTGCATGCTCAGCAAGCATTCTGTCAACTGAGCTACATCCCCAACCCAGGTTACGTGTTTTGTATTTGGTTTCTTGACAGAGTTTCTCTGTGTTGCCCTGGCTGTCCTGGAACTTGCTCTGAAGACCAGGCTGGCCTCGACCTCACAGAGATCCGTCTGCCTCTGCCTCACAAGTGCTGGGATTAAAGGTGTGTGCCACAATGCCCAGCCTGCTTACCTGTTTTAAAAGGAAAATAAATAACTAGATGATAAAGCTAGATGAAGTTAGGGCAGAAAGAAACATTTCAGAAGTTGAAAGACAAGTTTTCCCTGCTGGTATTCTCTGGAAACTTTTGTGTGTGTGTGTGTCTGTGTGTGTGTTGCATTCTTTTTTTTTTAATTTTTTTTAATTAAAAGATTTTCTTATTTTACATACCCTGTCTCTTATACACATCTAGATGTGTATAAGAGACAGCCCCAGAGCCTGGTACTTTCACTTGAGGCAGGTCCAAGACCCTCCTCCCTGTGTCTAGGCTGCACCAGGGTGTCCCACCATAGGCATTGCTCTCCCCCCCAAAAAAAAGAAAAAAGAAAAACCAGCTCATGCACTAGGGATGGATCCTGATCCCACCACNTGGGGGTCCCCTAAAGAGTTCAAGCTAAACCCCTGTCTCCAGTATCCAGAGAGCCCAGTTGTGAGAGAGGAAAAATTGTGTGAACAAGGGACATGGAGAACTTAACTAGAAAATGTACTGAGATGGCCTGCCAAACTAGTGGAAACGCATGAACTGTGGACCAATAGCAGTGGAACCCCGTGGTGCTGGACTGGGCCCTCTGGATTCTCTGGAAACTTTGGTCTCAAGTGAGCTGCTGAGTATTTGAACTGTATCCAGTGCTGATTTAATTGTATTAATTGAACTTGAATTTAGTGGATCAGTTCTTTATGTTTGTTTGCTTTTAAAACAGGGTATTATTGTATGTAGCCATGGCACTGAACTTGTACCAATCCTGCTGCAGCCTTCCAAATGCTGGGATTACAGGTCTATGCCACAATACCCATCTAGTAGATCTGTTCTTAACAAGATATACTTACGGATTGTACAATTAATTTCCCCTTTCAGATTATGAACTATTATGGAAAAGGAAAAGTGAGAATTACATTAGTAACAAAGAATGACCCATATAAACCTCATCCTCATGACTTAGTTGGAAAAGACTGCAGAGATGGCTACTATGAAGCAGAATTTGGACCAGAACGCAGACCTCTGTTGTAAGTATACAGTCACAGACATCTTAGGCAATAGGACAAGGATATAATTTTAGTTTTTAGCAAAATTAATTTCATATTTAATTTACTATAGTATACATGTAAATTTTTAATTTTATTTTTCATCTGTGGGGGTACATGCATGTGCTTTGGGTGCATGTGGAGGTCTGAGCTGTTTCGACTTGTGGAGTTGGTTCTCCATGTGGACTCTCAGGATTGAACATAGGTCAGCTGCCTTTACCCCAGAGCCCCCTCACCAACCTGATATTTGAATTTTTGTTTTACCATTGGCGTTAGAACTGTTCTTTCATTCTTTATTAACAGTACCACACATGATAGTCAGCAGAAGTACTTCTTTGAGAGTTGCAGGTTTAGAGAACTCATGTAGCCCAGGCAGGCCTCAAACTTGCTGTGTAGAATGAGTTTGAACTTATCTTCCTGCCTCCTCTTCCCAAATCCTGAGATTGCAGGTAACATATCTGGCTCAGCAGGAGTACTTCTTTAAAAAATTTTATGTTCTTATTTTTTTCTTAAGACAGGGTTTATATAAGCCAGGGTGGCCTTCCAGAGGACCCAGATACTGAGAGTACAGGTGTGAGGTCATAGCTGTAAGACACCACCTCAGTTTATGCAGACTGAACTCAAGACAGATTGCTGTCATGTTAGGCTAGCAATCTGAAAACTGAGTTATATGTCTACCATTTCTTATCTTCTAAGTTTTGGCTGTTTTGAGAAGAATCTCACTGTGTAGCTCAGCCTAGCTTCCAACTTGTAGTGACCCTCCTGCCTCAGCCTCCAGAGTACTGGGATTATAAGTAAACCTGCATTACCATACTTAGATAGGTACTTCTTTATAATTATTGAAAGTAAAGACAACATATTTTATGTTGTGATTTATCTCTTCATTCTGTATAATCTATGAAAAATTTGAGGTCAGCATGGAGTACACAGGAAGACATTGTCTCCAAAAATTTCCTCTTATTAATAGTAATAACTCAAAACACAAAAGGCCCTACTAATGCACATTTGACAGAAAATATTACTGCCTGCATTACTTGAACTTCCACCAGTGTTTTAAACTTTCAACCATTTGTGTCTTGAAATACTCTGTCTGATTTCTGTGAGGACAAGCTTGTTTTAATTTGTAGTTTTCTGGCTGTTCTTCCATATGGCCCCTGTGTTTTCATCTCTGTCACACTCTAGTGCCT
>LZPO01066325.1:240568-262999 GCA_001675575.1 Neotoma lepida | reverse complement strand
TCTAGTTCTGGTTTTGTTTAGTAATCCCATTTGTCTAGTTCTGGTTTTGTTGCTCATGTTTTTGGGCCAATAGCCTAGACCACAGTCAGGTTGCTTTTCCCTCATATTCTTTTTTCTAGGAGTTTTAGTTCTAGCCCTGAAAATTTGAGGTGATTTTTAGGTGATCTTTACATATGATGTGATTTAAGGAACTCATTGCATACATATGCAGGCAGACCCTGTTCCCAACACCTTTTACTGTTCTTCCTCCATTGTGTGTTCTTGACACATCTGTCAGAAATAAGCTGAATGTAAACGCATGAACTTATTTCTGGGCTGGCATGTGTGGGTTTTGCAGTCAGGCTGGCTTCAGATTTCCTGTGTCACTGAGGATGACCTTGAACTTTTGATTCTCGTACTTCTACCTTACAAGTGCTAGGTTTCAGGCATACACCACCACACCATTTTAATGAGGGACTGAGTGTGGAACCCAGGGACTCACGCATGCTAAGCAAGCATTCTGCCAAGTGAGTTACATCCCAGTCCTTGTTCTTCATCACTTTAAAATGAGGCCTTATTGTATAGGCCAGGCTGGCCTGGATCTTGCTGTATACCTCCAACTCATGTTCTTCCCACCCCTGCCATCTGAGCCCTAGGATTTCAGACTAAGACCCCATGCCTGTCTCTCCAACTTTGTTCTTTTGGCTTAATAGTTCTTGATAGCTCTTGTGGTTCCATACATAGTTTAGAGCATTTCTGCTAAAAATGAAATTGGCATTCTGATTGCTTTTGTCATATTGAACCATCCTTCAATCCTTTGGATAATCCCACATGGTCATAGTGAGCTATCTTTTGAGTATGCTGTTGAATTTGTCTTGCTAGCATCTTTTTTCATGCATGTTCATAAGGAACACTGGCCTGAGTTTTCTCTTAATGATGTCTTTGTTGGAGTTTGCCACTGGAGTTTGGAAGCATTTCCTCTTTGCTTGCTTTAGAAAAGTTGAAGGGGCTAGAGAGATGACTGAGCGGTTAAGAGCACTGACTGCTCATCCAGAGGACCCGGGTTCAATTCCCAGCACCCACATGGCAGCTTACATGTTACTGTCTATAACTCCACTTCCAGGAGATCTGACACCTTCACACCAATGCACATAAAATAAAGTTAAATAAATTATTTTTTAAAAAAAGAAAATAAGGAGATTGCTACCAGTTCTTTAAATGTTTGGTAGCAGTGAACCCATCGGGTGCTAGGATTTTTCTTTCTTGAGACTTTTAATAGTTTTATCTCCTTATTCATGATTAGTCTGTTCAGATTTTATTGAACATCTGTGGGTACTGGGATTGTAGTGATCTGAGATAAGCAGCCATAGGAGGGTGGTTATTTTAAAGGGTTTTATGCATGTACATCTTGTATGTGTTGAGGCTAATGAGAGTCAGACTGACTGTCAGAGCAGAGAATTAAGAATTTTGAAAAGGAGAAATAGAGGGCAGGCATTGGAAATACTGATTATAACCGTAACTTTTGGTATATGTAGATAGAAATTTCTAGATATTATGTGTTCTATGAGAGGGCTTTGAAACAGCAATCCTCAATAGCAAGAGCACATGTAAAATCCTAGACCTTGGTTTCTAAATCCCATTTTCTGAGGTTGGGGGTGTAGCTCAATTGAATCTCTAGTCTGCATGGGGTCCTGCTCTCCAGCATCACATAAAGCAGGCATGACATACACCTATAGTCCAGGCTCTTGATTTCAGAAGAGAAGTTCAAGATCATCCTTGGCTACATAGTAAGTTCAGGGCCAACCTGGGCTACATGACATCTTGTCTCAAAAATTTTTTTCTGAAATACTTTTGGGATGATGAGATGGCTCAGTGGATAGAGGCATTTGTGCCAAGCCTGACGACTCACATGGTAGGCAAGAACTGAACTGACTCCTATAAGTTATCCTGACCTCCACATGTGTGCTGTAGCATGCATGGACACACATATGGTAAATGCAGTAAGAAGTTTATTCTAGAAAAATAACATTTTCCACAAATGGAACCCGATCTTAGAAAAATTGCCTATTTTGTAGCTAGTGCAGAGGAAATACAAAGATTAGCATGGGATATCTTTGTTTTATAGTAAGAATATACTCCAAGAATGGTGGAGATAATGTCAGAAGGAAACAAGAGCTTGAATTCCCACTGCTCAGACCAATACTTAGAAATAAAAATAATATTAGTAACAAATTACCACCTCATTGAATAAAATAGGATCTCTGAGTGGGATGTGTGACAAAATGCTGCTTTGTCTTGGTTCAATCCCCAACACCCCAAAAGAGAAAACCAAGGCTACATCCCCAACAACGCAGAGAAGGAAATAAGGCCCTGCCTTTCAGTGGGATGCCAATCAATACATGTAAAGGAGCGGCAGATCCTGACAATTGGTATCCAGCAACCATGAGTCAGGTGGAGATGGTCAGTGGATGCTGTCTGATGAGGGAAGATCTGGTCCATCTACAAGGCATTGAGTGCAGAGGGGAAGGAGGAATTCTAAAACTGAGTAGTTGGATAGACAACACCTTCCCAATTACCAACACCCAGCCCTCAGAAACTGGAAAACCTGGGAATTGTCTGACACTTCGTAAGCTACAAGAAGAAAACATTTCTTCTGTGGCATTCTCACACGCCTCAATCTAGAAGGAAGTACTAGGCAGACTGGAGCTGGTGGTCTACTAAATACTGGTCTGAAATCTTAAAACTGCTTCATGAATGTCAACATAACCACGGACTACAAAGTGTGATGANTCGATCATGATGCCTGTGACAAATGGCAACCCAAGTGAAGCGTTCAGGTTAGATAATGGTAGTCTATCAGTGCTAACTTCCTGGTATGGTGGGCGTCCTGTGATTTACAAGATGTCTTCCTGGAATCACACACTGATGTATTTGAGATGGTGAGGTGTTGCTGACTCAGCAACTCAGTGGGAAAGTTCCTTTGTACTTTTCTTAGTACTTTTAAGTTTGGAATTATTTTGAAATGAAAAAAAAAAAAAGGTACTGTGCTAGTTAGTTTTTATGTCAACTTGGCACAGGCTAGACTATCTGGTAAGAGGGAGACTCAATTGAGAAAACATTTCCATGGTGCAATGTTAATTAATGATTGATGTGGGAGGGCCTAGCCCACCGTGGGCCGTGCTCACGGTCCTGGGTACTATATGAATGCAAACTGAGCAGGCCACGAGCAGTAAGCCCGTAAGCAGCGTTCCTCCTTGGCTTTTGCTTCAGTTCCTGCCTCCTGCCCTGACTTCTCTCAACGGTGGGAGTGTAAGGAAAATAAATNCTTTCCTCCGTTAGTTAAAAGCGGGTACCATTTAAAAACCAATCCAGAAAAGCTCCCACCTGCACTGGGGGTTGTGGCCCTTGAACACAATCCAAACCCTTTGAGAGGCAGAGNAAGGAGGATCATGAATTCAANTCCAGTCTAAGCTATGAGACCCTACCTTCAGTGACCTACCTCACAAAGCTTACCACACAGTTCATTCTCATGTGTGGACTTAAAAACCAAAACTAAGGAACAAAAATAATAGATGAGCTGGCTGATGAGGAATGCTGAAACATCACCTTCTCCACAAGATGGCATGACTAGCAATCCTGAACTCAGGGCATCCACAGTTGCCTGCATGGGTCGGAGAGGGGGTCATGGGGACTTGTCCCTCCCTGAGAAACTACCATCTGCTGACNGATGCCTGAAGGGGCATTGTTTTAAGTGTTGTAGCTGTTTGTGAGCCCACTATGTTCCACATCCATGCCCACAAGGGTTGTAATCTCAGTGGGTCACAAAACAAAGACATGAAAGTGGGAAGGGGCCTCGTAGGGAGGGGGGTTCGTTGGGGATGGGAAGGAGGTAGGAAAGGGTAGGGATAGTGTGGTGGTACGCACCTTTAATCCCAGCACCTAGGAGGAAGAGACAGGCTGGCCTCTGAGTTCCAGGACAGCCAGGGCTACATAGAGAGACTCTGTCTCAAAAAATAAAAAAACAAAAAAGAAAGGATGGGGGTATAAGTGGGACCACTGTGTATTATGTGCGTGTATGAAACTGCCAAAGAATAAATTTAATTTAAAAAAAAAAGCAAAGACTAAAGCTCCAAGTGTTGGGGGGACACCCTGTTTTTCTCTTAGGAAATGGAAATTTAACTTAAGTCACTTAATTTAAATTACAAAGGTAACCAGTTACCCTACCAGGATAATTCTCATTTATCAATTCTATTTTTTCCTTGACTTCTTTAGCTCTTCAGAGTTGATCTTTTTTTCCTAAAGTAAACTATAGATTATATTTGCAACCAAGAACAAAAAGCTCACTCTGCAAATGACAAACATTGCTTCTAACTTAAAGTATACAGAAGGGAAACCAAGGGAATGACACAGTGTGACCAAGGGAATCAAACCTATACCACTTCCTGATCCTGTGTCCTCAAGTCACAGGGACACTTGGAGTAAGTATCTGCAGCCACTATTTACTGTCAACAGGAAATAATTCAAGAAACAGCTGCTGTAAGTTGCTGGCATTCATGTTTTGGGTCCATTGGGCTCAAAGCTGAGCTAAAAGAAACAAAGGACTTTCCCTAAATTATTTAAACTTTTGTAGCAAAATTTTATCAGAAGCTGAGAGTTATTCACCAGAAGTCTTAAATTTTTTATGTTAAGTTATCCCCTCTGCATTTTCCAGACAATGAAAAAAATCCTTTGCTATCATTCACATATGATGAAACATGGTTTCAGAGCAGTAGGCTTCCCTTTTCATTTCAAGCAAAAACATTTTCCTGATATAATATCCAAAATACATCTTTTTAATAACATAATTCTTTATTGATTCTTTGGAAATTTCACATTATGCACCCCAATCCCACTCACCCCAATCCCAGTCCCTCCATGTCTGCCCCTCAGCCCTCCAGCGTCCCCCCCAAATTAATTAAAGACAACAAACAAAAAAACCACTTCGCTCCTCTGTCTTTTCCATCTCTCCAACACCTCTTCATTCATCCTAGTGGCATTGGGAGCTACAGTGTGTCATGTAGTATACTCTTTTGTCCAATCAGCACCACCTGCAAATACTCATTGCATTGAGACATTGGTCTGGTTCAAGGTTTCTGGTACACCATCATCACTGGACCCTCATCGAAACTCCTCTCAGGTATCCTGCTGTTGTCCTGAATCATGGAGGTCCTGCNGTTATTGTTCTGCAGGACCAGTCCCTTTACACACTCCAGCAGGCCACAGATGGGATAGATATTAAGGTAGGCCAACCCAAGGCCCAGGATGTGGGCCTGGGTGGTGGCTGGGCTGGTCAGCACGGGCCACTGGGGCCAGCTCTCCCATGCCCGTGGTGAGGGGTGGGACCATCTCTCCAGAGTGTGGGGTTGGGGGGAGCTCTCCCCTGAGGGGTGGGACCAGCTCTCCTGCTGCAGTGTATAGCCAGGGGGCAGGGCCACCTATTCCAGAGTCAGTGAAGGGTGAGTTAGCTTAGCATAGCCCTTGGATTTCAACACACATGGTTCCTACGGCCCCTGTGGTAACACAGGCCATGGACATCATCACAGACCTCAGCTGCAGCAGGACCACGGACACAGACATGGCCTTCTGCAGCAGCAACATAGACCCCAGGCATCCATGTGGCCTTTGATAGCAACATGGGACATGGACATCAACATGGACCCGACTNTGGTAGGACCATGGACCCAGACATGGTCCTCTTCAGTAGCCCAGGCCCAGATGTCACCATGGCCCCAGGTGGCAGTGCAGGCCACTCAGATTGGCATGGCCCCAGCTGCAGCCTGACCCTCAGACTAAATTACATCTTAAGGATCTGTGAATTGTGTGCAGAGAAACATGAATAATCAAACATTGTTCAAATCAATGTCTCAAAAAAAAAAAAAAGAGAAAAAAGAAGGAAAAAGAAAAAGATANATAAGGGTCAAGAAGTTGTGCCAGATGATGAAAATTACACTTAAATCTAAATTTTACAGGGAGGATACCTAGCAGGAAGGACCCTAGGATGACTGTAGCATAAAATAAGTTTGGGTTTTGCCCAGTCACTGGGTAAACTTTAGTGAAACATTTCACTATTAGGATAAAAATTTNTACCTATATTTATGTTCAAACTATCTGTATATTATCTCTCCTGCAANTGTACATCAAATGTTTTAATAAAAAATTAAATTATAAAAAAAATCTAAATTTTATTGAGCTTCCCTTCTGGAATTTTTAATGATTAATTCATCTTCTTCTGGTTCNATGTGTTTAAGATTTCTCTTCTTCATCATGCCATTCATTACAAATAATCATACGNGGTCATATAAGGAATACATTAGCCATTTCTTTTTGCTATTTGCTATCCAAATTCCAGAAGGCAATCTCCTGGCATTGTGCATCTGACTGACATCCTTGAGGGCACTGTCACCCACAGGAGCAACAGGTGCTCACAACAAGAGCTTATAGAAGGAGCCTAGAGACACAACTCCAGTTACAGACTTGGTTAACAGGAGTAACTGATATCTTAGGTGTCATTTAACTTTGTTTCCTTGTTTACAAAATTAGATATAATGTTAGCTATACATTATTAAAATGTGTGAAGTTAAAAAATAGTTGAAACACTGTAAAATATGTTTGTATTTGCTTAGCAATCTCAAATTTTTGAACTTGTTACCCGGGAACAGAAGTTATTGAAGGCACTTGTTTCACTTTACTTAAAGGATGTAGGAAAGTGTCTAGGCCAGTGGTTCTCAAGCTCCCTAATGCTGTGACCCTTTAATACAGTGCCTCATGTTGTGGTGACCCCAACCATAAAATTATTACATTGCTACTTCATAACTGTAATTTGCTACTGTTATGAATTGTAATGTAAATATCTGATATGCAACCCTTATGGGGATCTTGACCCACAGGTTGAGAACCATGGCTCTAGAATTATACCTCCAGGATTGTTACCACCTTCTACAGGAGACAAGTACTGATAACTTTAGATTGTCAAAATAGTAACTTGAGGTCATTAGGACTTATGACAAATCACACCTTAAAGTACTTCCATTGACAACAGCTTGAGGGGACCTGGGAAAAATATTAATATCAGATGTGCATTTGACACATTAGAATACCACAGGACACTCTACTATGAGAGTCTAGTTGTAGCATTTATTCAGATGATCTGAAACCTTTAGCACAGTCCTTTAAAGGTACTGTGTCTCCTGTAGGAAATCTCGCTGGAAGAAGTTACAGCTCCTCTTAACAGTGTCTCCCACTGTACACTTCTCTAAGAGACAGAATTAAAAAGGAAAATGGTTGGATTATTCCTATTTTGGTTTTGTGGTCATGAGACAGGGAATGAGAAAACATAAGACATACTCAGAACAACAGAACACAAAATATGCATACATATAAATCCTGAGATGTTATAGTGAACTTTAGAAACAGATCAACATGATCCAAGTCATTTTGAAGACACCGTTGTGGTGGGTAAGTCATTTTCCAGGATATGCCGCCTGTATGACCACATCATGTCAGGAAAACCCTCTGTGTTCAAATGTGAGAGCTAGTCATCCAAAGCAGGTGGCCAGTCAACATCTACAGACTAAAAGGAAGAAAACAAGTCATTAAAACAGAAATTCTGGCAAGCATGTCTGGGGACAGTTTCAGTGTAGTGCAAGAGAAATTACATTTGATAAGAGCAGCAACACTGAAGGCCCCTTTCTGAACTAACAGAGACACAATTACTATTACACCTCTTGGCTCCTAAGAGAAGAAATTGAAAAATCATAATGTCAGTTGTGAGTAAAGTATAAATAAACTCAAATTTGGGTAGCCACACTATTTTTCCTCACAAGTCTCAACAACTGTTGCTCTGATNGTTTTTTAATTCTACCATCTTATATTTAACAAAATATAGTTATGTATCACTTAATGGTGGGAACGCATTCTGAGAAATGTGTCATTAGGAGACTCCATCATTGGGCAAACACCATAGTGTACTTTCTTAAACTAAGGTATGACATCACTAGGTGATATCAGCTAGTGGGACCAGTGTTAAATGGCACATGGCTCAAACAGTCTGTAACTAGATGTGAAGCAAATGAATACAGAAAATCACTAGAACTAAAAAAGCATGAAGTATCTTCTCATTTCAGAATTTTTGTTTCTTTTAAAATCCAGTTCAAGCCAGGTGTCATGAAACATGCCTATAATCTTAGCACTTCAGAGGTAGAGGCAGAAGAAGGATCAAGAGTTCATAGCCTACCTGGGCTACATAAAACCCTGTCCCAAAAAATCAAAAACAACTAAATAAATCCAGTTAGTCTCTGTTGCTACTTACCCTCACTTTGTTCTTCACATTAAAATCACAGTAAGCAATCTATTCCAGCTCCACATAATCACATTCCACACATACCAGAACACACCTTATCTAGGCTTCTCTGTGGGACACTACCTTAAGAAAAAGCTTATGTAGGTGCAATGGTGTGCGTCTGCAATCACAGCAGCCGGGAGACTGAATTAGCATAGATTAGGAGAGCCACAAGGCAAGATCCAAGCAAGCCTGGGATGCATTAAAAAACACAAAACAAAACAAAACCGNGCAGAGTGGTNGTGNCACACACCTTTAATCCCAGCACTCGGGAGGCAGAGGAAGATGGATTTCTGTGAGTTCAAGGCCAGCCTGGTCTACAGAGTGAGTTCCAGGACAGCCAAGGGCACACAAAGAAAACCTGTCTCAAAAAAAACAAAACAACAACAACAACAAAAATAAATATACAACCTGTTAATATTCTGACCACCCCTTGGGGCCGCCCTGCGTCCTGAAATAAAAGCTTGAATTAAGGACCCCCACTTTCTTTCTTTTGTCCGCTCTCTTTCTCTCTATTCCCATGAGGTGTGCACCCTCTGTTGGGTTCCTGGCCACTCCCCCAGCTAAGTGACCTCACATGCACATGTGCAAAGGAATCCCCGCCTCTTCCTCCCTCCCCTTGTCTCTCTTCCTCTCTCCACGTGTGCCTGTGCTCTCTCTCTCTCCCTCTCTCCTGTCCCCCCCCACCACCACTTTCCAATAAAACTCTGATACTGGGTTTTGTCACGACTCGTGACTCTTCTCGCACGGTAACCACATTGGTGCCGAGATAACACAGGCTCTCCTGGCGGGATGCTCTACACCTGACCCTATGCCGAGGTTCTGCTCTACCCACAACTGCCGCTTTTTCATTTGCCCAGCCCCCAACTGCTCTGCACACTCACCAGTTGCTTGGTGAGTTTTCCAATCCCTTGCCACTTCCCACGACTGTAGCCTGAGATATATTTCTTGCTGTCAGACCCGCTGCATCCTCAGGCTGTGTAAGGCCTACAGATTTTACTGACCTGACGGAGTGGTAAATGCTGTAAGACTCCTGGGGAGTCTCTGCCTGCGCCAGCCAAGGGCCCCCACCTCTCCCTTGACAAGGCATTATGGTGGCCTGTGCCTGTTTATATACCTTGGCCTTGCGTCCAGGACCTTGGCCTGGGTCATTGCATTCTTTTATTTTATGTACCTTGGCCTTGTGTCTAGAACCTTGGCCTTTTAGGTCATTGTGTTTTTTTTTTTTTTTTTTTTTTGTCTTTTTCTTTTTCTTTTATATACCTTCGCCTTGTGTCCAGGACCTTGGCCTTGGTTCATTGTGTTTTTTATTTTTCTCTCTCAGCTGCAGTCATGGGACATAAGACTTCTTCCTCCCACCCTTCCTCTGAGAAATATGGCCACTTAACAGCTGCCACTTAACAGACCCCAATATTTCACGGGAATTACCTAACTTCTGCAGCGAACGGGCAAATGAAGAGTTACCTTATCTCCAAGCTTTCTACCTAACCACTAAACCCTCCCTTTCTGAGTCTTTCTCTTCTGCCCACGTGTAATTAACCCTGGGGAATCTGACTCCAAAGAACTTCCATCTATCTGACCTCCACTCAGGTCCAAAGAACTTCTGCCTATCTGTTCTTCTACTCTGCTCTTCAGTACTGGGCAGGACACTCTGCCT
Organism: Neotoma lepida; assembly: GCA_001675575.1. Taxonomy (NCBI): domain Eukaryota; kingdom Metazoa; phylum Chordata; class Mammalia; order Rodentia; family Cricetidae; genus Neotoma; species Neotoma lepida. The sequence goes on along the minus strand of LZPO01066325.1, from coordinate 252,986 downwards.
CCAACTCCTCCCATTCTCTTCCTCTCACTCTCAGGCTGCCCTAAAAAGCACAGCAAGGTCTGGAAGCAGGCTAGGATGCATGCAAACGGTTTTCATCAGACCAATCCTGCCTACCCACCCAGGGCTGAGGCAGTTTCCGATCAGGACCCACATTGGGATTAAAATAACCCAGACGGCCCTATAGCCAGAGATCAGTTTACACACTGCCTCCTGTTGAGTCTTCCTAAGGCTGTCCTCAAACCAGTAAACTATACAGAATAAAATCCGTCCCATGTCTCCCAGAACTTCCCGGCATCAGGGCTAACTTAACCATCTGGAGAGAGTGCCTCTCTCACATCCACAGGCAGAGTCTCAGTTGTGATATTCAAGGTACCAAGGGAGAGATGATAAAAGCCCATAAACAAAATTGCCAAATGCTGGAACATGCCATCTGACTGGTGGCTGCCTAAAGGCTTCTAGGTCCTTGTTTTAAGTGGCAGAGAAGGCCACTGAGCTTTGTGCCTGCCCTGCCCCACGTGGGCCAAACTGGGCCTTGTCCAAAGTGCTACCAAGAGGAACACTGGTGAGCTGGCTGCCCCCCCTGCACCTCATGGCATGGGAGCATCAGACCAGAACCTCCCAGGCTTGGCTGTGGGCTCATAGGGAGCCTGAAATNGCCCTTATTACAGCATGGGGGCAATCCATCTCCTTCCCTTTGGATACTGGAGCCACTTACTCAGTCCTGGAGGAGTCTTGGGGTCCACCTCTCCTTCTCATTTCCCTATTGTCAGGATAGGAGGACAGNCTTATGCACCTCACCAGACCCCACCACTTAACTGTATTTTCAGGGGTATCCCTCTCATCCACACATTTTCAGTTGTGCCAACCTCCCCTGTGCCCTAATGGAAGAGATTTTCTAGCCAAGATAGGAGCTTTATTTCATTTGCTCCCCCCATGTGCCTTACTCCAGACCTGTCAGCAGGGCCTCTTCTCCTCCTCATACACAGTGTGCCAAAGACAGGACCCTGCCCTCTCCAATTCCAGAAGAACGAGGTACCAACTCACAAGCTTTTCCTTCCTGGTTCCCTCTCCTACTCATCTAATTGTTATAGGGCCACCATAGAGCTGTAGAACAAGAGCCATCAAGTATACATCCAGGCAGTAAGAAACAGTACCAGTGCAAAGGTATTTACACCACAGACCAAAAAGGGTCTGGGCTGCTTCTTAATATGTTTAAAATTTTCTTTAAGCTCCAGAAACCAGCTTGAATTCATCTGGACAAAATGGATCTGCTTCAGAATAAGTGTAACCCAAAACTTCACTGGTCCCAAGACCCCCTCCCTCACCCTGAGATCCCCCCCAAGGTAAAAACTTTTTTCTAAGCTTTCCTCTGTCTCACCAGCACTCTCTCAGACACAAGCAGCCAGAGTCCCAAGCCGAGAAAGATGGACAGCCCCAAAGCAGCAGACAACAATCCACCACATCAGGACGTCCTGGCTACTTCAGAAGCCCCCTTCCCTACCCTCAAGAACTCCAACACCCACCAAGTCAGCTGGAAGCAGTTCTTGGGGGGACACGGCGCNCTCACTCCTGTTCACTCGCCTTTTTTTATAATAAGCAAAGAGTCTGGAATGTTGGGAGTTCCTGCCACTCCCCCAGCTAAGTGACCTCACATGCGCATGTGCAAAGGAATCCCCGCNTCTTCCTCCCTCCCTCCCCTTGTGTCTCTTCCTCTCTTCGCATGCGCCTGCATGCTCCCTCTCTCTCTTTCTCCCCTGAATCTCTCTTAGGCCTGGCCATATACTTTCCTGTCCCCCTACCTTCTAATAAAGCCCTGATACTGGGTTTTGTCATGCCTTGTGACTCTTCTCGCACGGTAACCGTAGTGCTGTAACNACTACACCTTCGACCCCTCCTTCCTCTCTCTTCATCTCTCTATTATAATAAACTCATTTCCACACAGATACAGCACCTGAGTTGTGAATGACCTACCCTAGCCAGCAAGGGTCCCCTGTGCGCAGTATCATAACACTGGTGCTAGTGACTCTGCTAGTGACTTGGCAGAGGCCCTCTTGGCACAGTCTGAGACATGCTAGGAGCCCTGGAACCTTCAATGCTCACTTCATCCAACACCAGCATAATTGGTAAGCCCCTCTTCAGTAAGCCTCCCTTTTGGCCATTTCCCCACAACTGAGGATTCACTCGTCTCTCAAGCGTTGTCTCCCAAAATCCTGGTGCCAGCACCAGGTGTCTTTCAGGCTTTAAGTTCTTTGGCCCCTGTCCCTATGAGATGGCATATGGAGACAGCCTGTGCCCACTCAATTCCATGGCCCATCCCTTTTGGTATGACGGTCCATTGGCTATTTTGCACTGTTCATTAGTCCTTGCTGGCTCTCTGGGACACTGGAGGTCAGTCCGCTGGACTTTCACCTCACTGTGGGAAATGTGCCACCCTCTCCTATCGCAGGTCCTTCCTTATCGGCCCTCCCCGCTCCAGCAGCCCACCTTCCCTCTGCACTGCTGCTGCTACTGGGGCTTGGGAAAACGGCTACATAAACTTGTTTCTGACTAACTTTTAAATGCTTCACTTTATCTGTTCCTTATTTGTTCAGTTTGTCTTGAGGNAAAAAAAGCCAATCACATGACCACATGGTCAGTCATCATATTTGATAAGGGTCATCATGTGGTCANGCAGATGCCATCTTTGCTAAAGTCAAAGGGGGACAGTCATATGATCTCACCGCCATCTTTATTAAGGGCAACAAAAAGCCGCTTCCTGTCAGTGGCTTGAGCATGAGTGGGGCACCCAGCACTCAAGCCCAGGCACTCGAGCTGTCTGGGCAGAGCAGAGGTCCAGTCACAGCCTGGAGTTTCTTCCTCTGCACCGCTTCTGTGGGCAGGGCCTGGAGACTTATGCACTCCCCTCTAGGGCATCAGCGGAACCACATGCAGGTGGTATCATTATATTAAGATTTTAAAATTTCAGATTTTAACATTAATAGAGGTCTGATGCAGTTTGGGTCACAACTCAGGCTTTTAAATTTTCCTTGATTCCCTTCTAAATATAAACTTAAACTTCTCATCAGGNCAAAGAAATCTCTGCCCAGTTGGTACCTGGCTCTCTCTAAATAAAAATTGTACATACTTTTTACCCAAATCTGTAACTTTTGGTAGGACTCAAAGGTATAAGCCTAGATACACATTACCTGCTCTTCTATGATTTGGATTTCAGTACTGATTGATAATACTAATTTATCTAAAACTTTTACGTACTTTTATAAAATAAAAATTCATATAAACTTCACAGGATCAAAAGAAGCCATTGGATCCACTTCACAGAGGTCAAATGAACTTCAGATAAATGAGTTTCCTCACCTATCTACTCCTGAGGATGGTATTTCTCTCCCTCCTGGTCTCCCTTCCCCAATCACTAAGACCATGGGCCAAGAGGTTCCAAATAAGTTCATAAAATTTTAACTGTTGTCTCTAGTCTGTGTCTGTTTCAATGGGTTTCTATCTGGCTGACCGACTAATCCAGGCATCGGCTACTGACTTTAACCTGTGAGATATGGACCTGCTGAAGGCTGATGATGGACCAGTCCAGCCAAAACCATAATTATTTCCTGTCTCTACAGCTAGGTCAGATGACCACATACTTATGATAATACCTCATTGCCTGGGTTCCCTCCTTACCTTTGACTATCCAGGGTCCTGAACACCTGCACCCCATTTCAGCTTGAAGCAGTTATGGAGGAGAATACATCATCTNGTGCTCCCAGGACAGGCTAGAAGCCAAATTAAAGGTGGATCCCCTGGCATAGGGGACCGAATGGCTGCCCAATGCCCATTGATGTACTAGGAAACTGGACCCAATACTGCAATAAGACACTTGACCTTCTTTATGCAGAACAAAAGAGGTATTACATAACCTTGAGAAATTATTTCTATATAAATCATTCAGGATTATAATCTGGCTGTACTCAAAGATCAGAACTACAGCTACAGGGCCTTAAAAATGGTAGTAGACTCAGATATCACTACCAATGGCTTAAAAAATGTCTCTCCTTACTCAAGGTCTATTCAGGCTTAAAAATGTAAGCCTCCCTGTCCTTGCTAACTTCATTAAGCTGTAACTGGGAAACCTGTATATCCACACCTAACAGATTTTGTTCCCCCAGTCCTCAAACACCTTTAGAGATCTAAGAATATGGCATTTAATATAAAAGCTTTTTATGAGAGAGAGACATGTCAGCTCCTGGCAGCATCCTGCATCTCCTCCAAGAAGATAGATGGCCACAGAAGAACTTCCACCTGGAAGCTTATGGCAAGGCTGGCCACGCAGCAAAAAGCTGAGATCCTGTCCAGACTGTGAATAAGAGTAGCAACAGGGATAGATTGTCCTCTCTGCCAAGACAGGTAGGATGACCTCCCCAGATTTCTACTTCGCAGAAAAATATTTCTCAGATCTTCTGGGCTTATCGGCTGAACAACTGCTGCCTTTGGGGCTTCTGTCCCCCAGTGACCACAGAGAGACTTAGGATTGCTGCCTAGATAGCTAGAAAGCTGTCTCACTTCTTAAATTTATCCTCAGATCTGACGATGTTTATCACTTTAACAGCCCCAACCCCAAGATTACAAGCACTTTGATAGCTCATTAATAAATTTCCTGTTGAAATTGCAGACAAGTATGCCTCATTCACAGACTTTATGGTACAGGTTTCAGATACAACTCCAGAGGTTCAAAGTTTTAATATTGATAAATGAAGTTTTGATAAACTGATACAGCATTGACTACAAACGGTTCTTAAGATTTTTAACCCTTTTGCTATGATGTAAATCCATTCCGGCTGTCTTACAGATACAGGTTCCTGGGAAAAGTTCTGCCACTGCTTCAAGAAATCTGGTCTGATGAACACTAACACTCTCCAGAGCCCATTTCTGACCCCACTTATTTTTTAAGCATATTCTGCAGATTCACTCTTCCTGCCTGACCTCCAGAGAAACAGCAGATGCCACGGCTTCTGTACTCCTGATTTGGCATGCCATTCCCCTCAAGCTCCTGGAACATTACTGCTGCAACCTGTCTTCTCAGTTCCCTCAAGGAAAAGACGCCTGAGATCTTCGACCGTGCNTGACTCCCAGCTTCCCCCTCTCCCACTTCACCCCTTGTCAGCTTGAAGCAGTCTCAAGAATTCAGTGCCTTTGTTGTCCCATTTGCTATACATAACTCACCTTTTCATAATAGTCAAAACAGAGGAATGTTAATATTCTGACCTGCTCCTTGGAAACTTGCCCCTTTGGGCCACCCTGCATCCTGACATAAAAGCCTGACTTAAGGAAAATACCCCCTTCTTCTCTCCAGCTCTCTTTCTCTCCATTCCCTTGAGGTATGCACCCTTGACCTCCACCTCTTCCTCTCTCTTTTTTTTCTGTCTTTCCCTCTTTCCTTATCTTTCTCTTTATCTCTCTATTATAATAAACTCATTTCCAAGTGGATGTAGCACCAGGGTTGTAAATGACATGCCACTGCCCACCACTACATCTGCCCAGCATGTTTTCCCTCACACATGGGATACCCTAGCCAGCCAGGGTCCCCTGCGGGCACAATATCATAACACAACCCAAAACTAAACCAAACCAAAAGCTTGAAGTGTCTTACTGAAACTAATACGTTCATTAGCCCATGGGTAACTTCACACTCCAGATTCCCTACAGAGCAGAAAACCCAAATAACCATTACACAAGTATATACTGCACAGTTTTATAAACCCCAAGATGTGATGTACTAGTGTTTTAGATATAGCCATGTACCAAATAATCATATGTAAGTTCATGAGTCTCAAACTAAAAATGAGACACAAAGAATCACAACTGTATGTGCAGAGGACAGGGAAAGGGAGGCATCGCACTATGAGTCAGTACCTCTACAGGGTCCTACTTGACCAGGCTGAGAAACTGACCTAGAGCTGACTCTAAGCTGTCTATTAACATGGATTGGAGCATGGCTCAGTGTAGAGTCTTGCCTAGCATTCTAGAAGAAAATGTCTTCAATTATTTATTTNAGATTATAATACAATCACATCATTTTCTCCCTCCAAACCCTTCCCTATATCCTTCCTTGCTCTCTTTCAAATTCATGGTCTCTTTTGTCATTAACTGTTGCTATATACACACATAAATGTGTATACACACACACACACACACACACACACATTCCTAAATACAACCTGCTCAGTCTTTGTAATATTATTTGTATATATGCTTCCAGGGCTGACTATTCGGTATTGGATAACCAATTTTTTTAAAAAGTGAATGTGGTTGACACCTTCTGTGACACTAAGTTGTCTCCTTACAACAGCCTCATTAGGCTCCGCAATCTGGACAATGGATCCTGGCTGCCCCACAAAGCCATGTACAATCTAATGACTATGTGACTGCCATGGCTGTTTTCACATGAGCACATGTTCACTTCTTCTTGTACCTTTGCAGAATGCTAGCCTCTTCTAGGATTTTCAGTGGAGTTAGGCAGGAACTCAACTTCTAATCAGGTTTTCTTCGAGGAGCACTTATTGGTGAATCACAGCCCAGCAGAGCCGTTCTTTAGAATTTAACTCTTTCTAACTGACAACTACAAGGGCAGAGCAGCACATCACAGACTTTTACCTGCCCTGAAATGTCGTCGGGATCCCAGAGACAATCATCTGCTTTGCTGTGTTTGTTTTGGGTCAGGATCTCACTGGCCTCAAACTCCCATTTCTCTTGACTCTGCCTCCTGAGTGCTGGGATTACAGATGTACCACTATGCCCGGTTTGAGAAATCCAACTTACTTTATCTGATTTCCTACCCATTCTGAGTATATGCTCTTGAGCAAGTGGTCTTAAATACCCCTTTGAACATTTACTTATTTTGTATGTGCATGTGCACACTCATGCTTGCACACACATGCCCATGTCACAGCACACAAGGACTGAATGGTTCTCTGATTCTGCCATGTGGATCCCAGGGACTGACTGAATTCAGTGGTGCCTTGGCAGCAATAGCCGTTACTGAGACGAGCTCAGCCTAGCCCAAAGTTCACCACTCCACTCTCCTCTTTGAGAAAGGGTATCTCTATATTGCCCTGGCTGTTCCTGGAAATACCTATGTAGACCAGGCTGGCNCTGAGCTCAGAGATCCACCACCCTCTGCTTCTCAAGTGCTGGGATTAAAAGTGTGCATCCTCATGCCCAGCTCTAAAATTCTTTACAAAACACAACCCTAGCGATCAGAAGGATGCACGAGGCAGTTAAACTTTATTTTCTTGTTTTCTTTAAGGGTTTAATCTGATGTCATAGGAAAATTAGTAAATGACAGTACCTGATACCAACTAGTAAATTATGTAATCCACAAGCATCACAAATGAATCCTGGTTTGTTGCTTGTTTAAAATAATTACAAAGATAATTCTTCCCTGTACTACAAAACTACCATGAGGTTTTACTATTGTCAAATACCTATAGAGGGCTGGAGAGATAGATCAGTGTTTAAGAGCACCAGCTGCTCTTCCAGAGAACCTGGGCTCTATTCCCAGCACCTACCTGGTGGCTCACAACTGTCTGTAACTCTGATTCAGGGGCTCAACACCCTCTTCTCAACTCCAGGAGCACCAGGCACACATGTGGCACACAGACATACATGCAGACAAAATAATCATATACATAAAAGAAAATAATTCTAAGAAAAAAATACTCATATAAAAAAATACCCATGGAGACAGGTAGTGCTATTTGGTTTAGTGTCAAAAGACCTAATTTGGCTGAACTTGATTTGCAGATGTGCACTCCCCCGTAAAATACTTTACCTCCACATCTAGCTCAAGAATGTCTGNGGTCACGTTCATCAGAGAGCCAATGTTCGGCTTGGTTCTTCCAAAGTCTCCGTGTACAAATTCTTTAATGTAGCTGGGTCTGTTTAAGGAAAAGATCATGCAGTACCAACTACTTTGGCAAGTGGAAGGGAAAAATAAATAGAATTTTAAAATGTTACAAAAGAGATGCCATTTCTAAACTGGAGATGTGCACCTCATAAAATAAGCTGGATACCAGCGGCCTGGATGCCAGTGGCCTAGACACCAGTGGCCCGGATGCCAGCATAGTAACCAGAACCTCTGTTTACATCAAACTCACCAGAGGCCATGGCTTTGCTTTGTTTCAGAGAGGGTACCATATGAACTTGACCTGAATCCTCCTGCTTCNACCTTCCAAGTGCTGAGACTGGAAACCTTCAGCATCTCCCACCCCAGCTTTGGGTTTTTTATTAGCTAATCTCAAAATGCCAAGGTTTGGGTATACATTAAATCAACTATATAGTTCAATGCCTTTTTTTTTTTTTTGAGACAGCATCTCACTGTGTAGACCTAACCTGGAACTCACGATGTAGACCAGGCTGGCTTCTAACTCAGAAATCCACCTGCCTCTGCCTCCTGAGTGCTGGGGTTAAAGGTGTGTGCCACCATGCCCAACCCAATGCTTTTCTTTTTAACCTTTTTTTGTCCCCATTACTATTTTGATATCTGGTCTCATTTTTTTAATAATGGTAACTGGTATCTACCAAATGGTAAGTTCCACAGGACCACACAGAAAGAGACCTAAGACGATGAGGCTCCTTGTAACACATGAGCACTAAGATGGAAGAGAGAATAAATTATTTAGTCTTCTTTAAAAATGAATGTAATACTTATTATTTATGCATGCATGTGTGTCTTGTGAGTGTACACCATGTACGGGTGATATTGAGATCAGAAAGGGAGCAGGATACCTACCCCGAGGCTGCAGCTACAGGCAGTTGTGAGGCAAAGAATGAAAGAGGTTTTTGCTTGTTTGCTTTTGTTTGCTTTTTGTTTCCTTCTGTGTGTATGCTTCTGAGTGTTCTGCTGTGTCCCCAGCCTGGCCTTGGAACNACTGTGTAGTCCAGGCTGTGCTGAATAGAAGCAATCCTGCTTGACCGGATTCCAGTGTGGACCACCACACCTGGCTAAATTAGTTTTGGGTTTGGTTTTGGCAACTCTGTGTTCTCTTCATAGGTTGTTACATTTTGAAGGCAATGGTTAAATCTAGAAATTGTTCTTAATACGATTAGCATTCCACAGCACTCTACTGTAGCCCTGATAGTGTCTGAAACATACACATCTTCCCCACTGTTCACTAAGAAACAGTAACAAAAACACTGTATAAGGAAAACCTGAATTCAGTGTAAGTGGTTAATGGCGTCCATACAGGAAAATGAATGCATCCTCAAGACTAAGAAGCAGCATTGCAAGTCTTCTCACCTCCTCCTCCTCCACTACGTGTTTTTAGTCAAACAGAAGACATAGTTATCTAGTAGCTTTTTTTTCTGAATTCATTTCTCTTCAATTGCCATTCTTTTTCTCTGATTTTCTTCAGAGAAAGCCAGTAATAAAGAAGGAAGCAGACGAAAAAGGAGGCCCAGAAGAAGCAAAGGAAAGGGCTGGACCTTACTCACGCTGGAGGGATGAGACTGACGGCAATCAGCCTGGCTCNCGGTGCTGAGCCACGTGAGCCTAAGTACACAAAGGACTTCTATGAGAACCACGTGCTGTCTACAGCTTACCAGTTCTTCTTGGCTAACATATTAAGTACATATATGTAGCTGTTTCCAAAAGGTGTTAGTTTTTCCAAAAGACAAAGAATTCCTTCTTGGCATTTAAATTAAAGACAGGGCTAGTTTTACTTTGTTTTTATAATCTCAGGCAGGGCATGAAGCTCAGTGGTAAGATATGTACTTAGTATGTATGAGCCCTGGGTTCAATCCCCAATACCAAAGTCAAAATAAATTTTAACATTTGTGATTTCTTTGAATTCCATCTACAATAGCCAAATGTGCTCCAAACAATAAAGATGAAACAAGCTGCCCTTCAGAATCTACATAAATCATCCCTGATTCAAACTGCAAAATTGAAAAGATATTTGGAGTAGATAACCTATACCCCAGTTCAGTGAGGTCAATCCAGGGTACTCTAGGGTGGTACAAAGGAGGGACGGACGTTTAAGAGGAAGCACATTAATTACAGCCATCAACTCCTCCCACTTGGGAGGATGTGTTGTATACAGAACTATGCACTACCTGCATGCCAATTAAAAGAGATTTATCATTTCATGCCACTGGAACACACACACACACACGTTGGGAAGGGCAAAAAGAAAACCAGGCATGGTGAGACATGCCTGTAATTCCAGCACTTGGAAGGCAGAGGCAGAATCTGGAGATCAGGGACAGCCTGGGATTCACAGTGAGATGCAGTCTTAAAAGAAAGCAAATATTAAACTAAGCCTAAGACTGCTGGTGCTCTCTGACACACTTTAATTAGAAACTTAGTTCTGACCCCAAAGCCACAAGTCAAAATAGGTTATAAACAAAGTATTAGCATTGGCATGTAGATACTTAAAACTCTGAGTTACAATCTTTTTTATTTAAAACACAGTCAAAATGTTGGAGTTTTGAACTCTGTCCTAACACTGACATATTACTGCTTAAGGATGTGATATGTGGTGTTTGGGTTTTGGTTTTTACACAGGCCTGTATGTAAGTTACAATCACTATGTCACACAGCATGTGTCGGGATTCCTATCATCTGGGAGGCAGACACACATGTTAATAATGAGCCTCTGGACAACATGGTGAGCGCTTGTCTCAGACTCTAAAGATAGTAAAATACCACTATTTCTATCACCCGTGTTTAATCAGGTAAACACTTGAAATACCAAATAGGGTCATGAACATGTGACTTGTAAAATATGTAAAGACAGCAAATGAATCAGTTAAAATACTTTGAGTATATTATATGCTAAACAATGGGTAAGACACTGTAACAGAACTGTACATTTTAAAGTTGGCATTGAAGTAACTGATGGATACTTCATGGTTTAAAACACTGTTTTGAAACACAAATGGGAAAACAGACTTAAAAAAAAAAAAGTATTGATTCCACTCCAAAACACTGAATGAATACACTCAAATCCTTTCCAAAATATCCCAGATCACCTGAGATGGTACACACCTGTAATCCCAGCACTTGGGAGATGGAAGGAGCAGGATCAGGAAGGAGTTCAAGGCCAGCCTGGACTACAAAAGACCTGGGAAACGGGAGAATACATCTCTAACAAATAAATAAATATCTCCTAGATCAACTGGACCTGTTGCCTAGGGCAGCATGAACTATCTGATCCCATCCTGGTTAGGTCTCTGCAATGCANAGGAGAAGGATACGTTCCAGCTTGGGTCTTCAAATACAGACGAAAATGATGCTCGTCCAGGTAGCGTGTCTCCATAGAGTGAATGGCCCGAGTTCTCACAGCCAAAGGCCTTCGGTGAAGGACCCGGAGAGGTGTTTTCTGGTCAATCTTTAAGTCCTAAAGGAGGATGTGATGCAATCACAGAGCCACCCAAAACTCAGCACATTAGTTCCCATCATTGTCAGAGTAGGATGGGGACTCGATAACACAGAGCCAGCTGCATCTCCTTAGGCTCTAACTCAATGGGACTTCTCATTTTCTGAATACTACCACCCTATCATAAGACGGGGACCAAGAAGGGAATGATCTCATGGGCTTTTCTGCCCTGACACTTAACACATCAGTCAGGATTCTGGCATAGGACTTTGCTAGAGGACAACATTGTTACCTTTGTTTTCTAATGGCACAAAGTGATTGACACAAACGTGAGGACTTCGGTCTTCCAGTATTTCTTAGCCCAGCTTTACGAAAATAATATTCCCATGTATCTTAACAATTCAGATTTTTTTCAGTGATACAGGCTGCTTTTTCTTATCATTACATCAAATTAGAGATCTCCCCATATGTTAGGTGATATAAATTAAGAAATAGGGATTAATACTATAAAAGGTCAACTACTTCAACCTTTTAAAAATAGATTTTAGGCAAACCAGACAAGTTGGTTCTTAAGAACTCTGACTTCTCTGCAATTTCTTGCTGGAACAGTGCCTCCTAATTTGCATGATGAGTGAGCAGTCGCCGCTAAGGAAGGAAAGGCTTCAGCCTGCATTCCCTTCCAGACACCAAGGATGAAGAGCAAGTTCTGACAAAGACCACACCAAAGGGCACGGCTGATCCTAAAAGCAGGAGTCAACAGCCCCTCCCCACCGTGCTTTTTATGAGTCCATAATTCTTATGAGATGAGCTGTCTCCACAAGGCTTGACTTTTTTCTAGCCAAATAGACCAATCTTTTTAAGAACGAACTGTGATGAAAAGTTATAATGATGTATATAGAGACTCAGAGAGCAGAAACAGACAGTCTTTAAATTAGCAGCTATGATCTGGCATGGTGGCTCATGCCTTTAATCCCAGCACTCTGGAGGCAGAGGCAGGTGGATTTCTGTGAGTTTGAGGCCAGCCTGGTCTACAGAATGAGTTTCAGGACAGC
>LZPO01066325.1:225419-237185 GCA_001675575.1 Neotoma lepida | reverse complement strand
CCTTCAGGTCATTTAGGAACCCAATGTCTTTCTTCTGTATGGCTTTATTTGTCCAAATCAAGGCACTATAGGTCTTGGTCTTCTCTTCTTCACCTTCCTTCATGTACCCTATTGCCTCTCTAAACACCAATAACAAAGGAAAGTTTGTCTCAACACAGAAAATACACACAAACCTTGTCCCAAATCTCTGCTCCCTTACAACAGCTTGCCTGAGATATAATTGCATACATTTTCCCCAGTTAAACTGTACATTCTATGAATTCTACTGTTTCTGGAGCTATGCATATAGCATAGCCTAACTTAGAGCACTTCCACTGCCCCCAGAAGGACCCTCCATACCATCAGCACTTTCTTCCCATTCCTTTCCCAAGCCCAGGACGATCTAGCACTACTTGACTTTCTGTCTTTATCATTTCCCTAAACATTTCCTTTTAGGTCGATCAAAGAGGGGTGACCGGCTTCCGTCACATTACAGTGCTGTCAAGGTTAAGGTGCATCCATGGTACAATATGAATCAGTACTCCATTCTCTTCATTTTTAAAGAAAAACAAAGCAAACAAATCATATCACACTGGAGGGGTATGTAGTAAGTTCCCCTTACCCATGAATTCACTTTGCCTGCTGTCAACCTCCTACTAAAAGTAGTACATACAAAAACTTAAAAATAGGCAATTGATGCTTACCTCTTTTTATAGTGTATTGCTACAATTGCCATGTTTTATTATTAGCTATTATTTTTTATGGCTTTTTAATGTGTATGTGTGAGTGCTTGCATGTATGTATTTATGTATGTCATATGAGTGCCTGGTGCCATGTCACTATGTGTGAGTGCTTACATGTATGTATTTATGTATGTCATATGAGTACCTGGTGTCCTTGGAGGCCAGAAAAGGAAGTCAGATCCCCTGGAGTGGGAGTTACAGTTGTGAGTCACTGTGTGTGCTGGGAACTGAACCAAGGTCCTCTGCAAGAACAGCCAGTGCTCTCTCTGGTCCTGACTTGTGCTCAGTTTGTTTTTTTTTTTTTAATCAATTATGTATAGGAAAAGCACACTATTTATAGAATTCAGCATTATCTGCAGTCTCAGGTGCCTGCAGCAAATCTGGAACACATCTTCCAGGATAAGAAGGGGCAACAATTTTACATTGTGTTTTTCTATAGATAGATGAGTGGTATCTACTTTTTGGGGTTTTTTTGTTTGTTTGTTTTACACACCTGTTTTATGTAATCTAGGCTGGCCTGAAATTCACTACTCGGTCAAGGATAGCCCTGAATCCCAACCTTCCTGCCTTGGCCTCCCAGTTAGAATTACAGGCGTGTGCTACCACTGGCTTCTTCTCTGTTTTGTGAAAACCACTACTATGAACATCCCTGGGTGATCTTTGGTTGACGTATGTTTTCATTTCTGTTGCTGATGTAATACCTAGAAGGGGAACTGCTAGGTCATATGGTCATCTTATGTTTGAGTTTTGACAGACTGTCAACATGTCATTCAAAGTGGCCACACTTTCAACTGCCATTAGCAATGCACATGGCAGTTTCTCTAAGCCCTTGCCAGCACTTGTTTTTTTTCTTTTCTTTTTTTTTTGATGATAGCCTTCCTCATGGGTGTGAAGTGAGCATTTAGCTCACTGCAGCTCTGACCTGCATGGCCCTAGTGTAAGACGCTGGGCACTATTTCATATCCATTGACTACCCACACATCCTCCTTGGAGAAATGTCTACTTAATCATTTTCCCATTTCTTAATTGGGGTTAGATTTTTTTTTTCTTAATATACTCTGTATGCAATTCCCTTACCAAATATATGATCTACAAAAACTTCCCTTTTGAAATCTCTCCAGCATGCCCATCCTNACCTGGTGACAAGCTGCAAATCACGTACTTGGATTTTGTCAGATGACTTATTAATTTTCTGTAGCAGCAGAGAAAGAAAAACAATTATCAACTCTAGCTCAGTCACGGGGTTGTACAAACCCGATGCATCCACACAAGTGTTTACCTGCTGGAGTTCCTTAACTTCTTGTGAAGTGAAATGCACTCTGTGAGGATTTAGCAGCTCCACTGCAAAGGGCCTTCCTGGAAGCGCACGCCCATCATGAAACAGAAATGTGTTGATGGAGTTAACATTTGGGCAAAGGCAGGAGGTGTGACAATGGGCTGAGCTCTAGAGGCCTGAAGGTTTAGTGACATGACTACATCTGGGGGAGGGAAGAATGTGTGAAGAGTACAGGGGCTTTCGGGCGACTGGGGCAGGAAAGCAGTATGTGAAAATGACTGCCTTCCCAAAGGGCCACACACAAGCCTGGGTTAATTACAAAATAAAATTTAAATAACCTCTAATTAAGTTGGTTACACTAATGGAACTAACATTGTCATAGAGAGCAATGCCCAGATACAACAAGGTGAGATCCATTTTCCTAATTAATCTACTAGTGACATGGAACAACTGTGATTCCACAAGGGGAAGGAACTACAGACATCAAACAGCTCAGAATTAATTCTCTTTATCTTTCTTGTAACTAAAAAATATAAAATAAGAGAGAGAAATGAAGGCTAAAAGAGCAGAATCATTTTCAAATAAAGATAGACATATTGAAAACTGGTAACTTCTGGGATATTTGTTTGTTTTTTGAGACAGGGTCTCTACATAGTCCTGACTGTCCCAGAACTCACTATGTAGACCAGGCTGGCCTCGAACTCAGAAATCTGCCTGCCTCTGCTTCCAGAGGCATGGGCCACCACCAATTGGCCTGAAAAGTTCTTAAATGGAGTGAGTAACTAATAAATTTGAGGGAAAACTTTTTCTTCTTAATGCACATGAAGTCCATTACAGATTACAGCCTGTGGTAAGGACGTCTCTTGTGGTAAGGACGTCTCTGAAGAAATGACTGCTGTTCAGACACAAATCACAGTCTACAGAGGTGGCAGCAGCACATGCAACACGCTCTCCCTTTGGAGGAGCCTGGGTCCTCCCACTGTGGTTCTAAGTGACTACAGTAAGCTACTGCCTCACAGGTGATTAGCAGCAGCCCCTTCTAATCAGGTGGTACTGAGGCCATCTTACCATTTCCTAAGGTTCTCACATCTACATCTTCTCTTCCAGAGGATGAGAAATTAAAACCTGTAAGAAGCAGAACAAGAGGAGAAAAGGATGAGAGACAGCAGCCCTAGTGTACTTTGTTCCAACCGCTGGCAGAAATCCAACTGAAGGTCCACGGGAGAGGACCTTAAGCGATAATGATCACCCCATCTCTAATCTCAATCTTGGCTAAAAACAGTGATGATAATAATAACTACCACTCATTATATGCCAGGTAAAATTATACACACGTCATTTAATCCTTATTATAACTTGATGAAGCATTAAATAAGTGAACATTATGCTTCATAGAGCTAGGTAATATTCCCAGTCAAACANTCCAGTGGCAGAGCTATATATTTCTGATGTCAAAGCCAGAGTTTAACTAGCATCTATACCCCCATCTCATAGAAAGGCAAGGCTGAAGGAAGGCCCCACCTCCTTTGCCAATNGTTTGCAGCAAAAACTTTGTCTTTTTTTTTAAAGCAAACAAGAGCAATCATGTTAAAATTAAACTCNATGAAAAAAAAAGTGAGAGAAGAAGGGTCTGACCTTTAAATAGCAAATTAATTATANAACCAAACCCAACATGGAGCCATGTTAAAACCACTGGACAATCCAAGATGAATTTATCATCACAGACCAAAAGCTGAGAATGTCAGACAGGGAAAATAGTTTTAAAGATCTACATAATAGTGCTCCTAGACACAGATCAAAAGGAAGACTTTGTGAGCACAGCCAACACTTGAGCAGGCATTACTCCCACCGCTTTAAAACAGGCACCACTGGTGCTATCTTCATTTTTATTCCAAGGAAGCTGAGAGAAGCAGGATGAATCCATTGCCAAAAGTCACATCAGACTAAGAAATGCAGATCTGGTAGCCAAGGCTAGTGGATCAGGCATTCTGACACCAGGTTACACGGACCACCAAGACATAAGCAGAAGAGCTCGGGTCAGGACTGAGAAGGGCTGGGAGTCTTTGGGAACTCTAAGTAGTCTGTATAATGATGACATTTAAGGTCTCTGAACAAAGAGGAAGGGGGCCAGCAGGACGCTGGTTCATAAAAGCATTGNTGTATTCATTCAGGATGTCTACTGTGGCAGTGCACTGTGTGTGATCTGAGAGACAGGTAAACAAGGTGGACAAGGTCCTGATCCTCAGTGTCAGCATTTATGGGGAATTAGAGAGTATAATGTGACATAGACACAGGTCAGGAAGCAGATGTAAGGACATTCCTGCACTTGAGCACAATTCTATTTTTTACCCTTTATTCTACTTCTTATTATAGTGTTACATGTGTATATGTGTGTGTGATGTGTTTGTGAGAACAGGCATGTGCCATGGTGTACATGTGGAGGTCAGAGGGTAATTTGTACAGTCAGTTCTCTCCTTCCATCATGTGGGACCTGNGGATCAAACTCACGCCATCAATGTTAACAGCAAATGCCTTTAGCCAGGTCACCAGCTCTCATTTAGAAATGTTTTCAAACTTGAAACTAAGAAAACACTTTGGACCCTAGAGTAGAAATCATTTAGAGGGGAAAACCCTTAAAACTTTATAAAGTGTGTAATAACGAATAGCTGGGATAAAGTCTTTAGTACTAGAGAATATATGCTTAAAACTTACTTTTCTGATCTGAATTGTGCCTTGCCTTGTCCCCTAAGTCACTCGTTTTAAGCATTTCCTTGAAGGAAAGGAGACGCCAAACACAATATGAAGAGCAGTGATTATCNGGACCGTTAAGTAGTTCAGCTACACAGTGGATCTCAGACTCAGGCCAGGGGCCGCTGACTGAAGGCTTGAAGGCCCCAGAATGTCAAGACACACAGTTTGGACTTTACTTTGTAACTCGTCATGTTCACAGGGAACTGACCCAACAAACATTTTAGTCAGTAAATAAAGTAGTAAATGTAGTATTAGGGGAAAATTTCCTAGACTCATTGATTTTGAGTGTGTCAATACTTAATACTCATTAACAACAGGATTAGCAAGGACATAACAGGATGTGCCAGTAAATGAGAGACAAGTTTGTACATCCTCCTTAGGGACAGAGTGGTTGTCATGAAACACAGCTGCTCCCCCCGCTCTTGTCTGCTCTATACAGTTGTCAACTGCTAAACTCATCTTCCCAGAGTCCGCAGATAGGAACAACTGGTCAGAAATAACCATCACCCAGCTGAGAAGTATGGCTGGCAAATGCTGTTATCAGTTAGGAACTCTGAACAAGTTTATACCACCCGCCCCGCACAGGAGCAGTGAACACCCAGGTCCAGAAGACTGCTGTTTCTCAGAAAGCTCTTATCAATTTCTCCATGAACGCACAAACTGCTTTTGTTTCTTGTTTTGGGGTTTTTGTTGTTGTTTTGAGATAGGGTCTCACTGTGTAGCCCTGGCAGAACTGGAACTCGCTATGTAGACCAGGCTGTCCTGGAACTCAAGAGATTCACCTGCCTCTGCCTCCTGAGTGTTGGGATGAAAGGCGTGCGCCACCACCACCTAGCCTGTATTTTTGTTTTGTTTGTTTGTTTGTTTGCCTGTTTGTCTGTTTGGAGACAGAGTCTCAGGAGCCCAGAATGGCCTCAAACTCATTATAGAACAAGGATGACCTTAAACTTGTGGTTCTTCTGTCTCTACCTTCCAAGTATCAGGACTAGGCCTGTGCCACCATGCCTAACTTAATAGTACTGGGAATCGATCCCAGAACTGAGCTACATCCTCAGCCTAACAGTTCACTTCATTTTCAGTTGGGGGATGGTACTTCTNTCATCAAGTGGAAATGACTATATACACCTTCATGAAAACATGAAAAACTGCCACTAGCAGTCCTTGAGCCCTGAAGAAGCTAGAGGCTTCAGACCTAAATAGTCCAAACTGAAGAGCCCTGAACTCTCATAGAAAGGAAGTGAGGCAGCCCTCTCCCCCACTCCACCCCACCCCCNAAATCGAGCAAGGCTTCTTTACTTTTTTTCTTTTTGGTGCAGTGCTGTGAAGCAAAGCCAGAGCCTAGTGCACAGTGAATGACATCTTCAGCCCAAGAGACACTTTTACAAGGAGCTTATTTTCAAGTCTTTAGAAAAAAACAGCAGTTTGCAAATATTAAGTAGGTGACAGTTCATAACAATGCCACGAAGTCTTTTTCCTAAAAATTTAGAAAATATTAGGCTCCTAGGTTACTTTTCTTCTCCANTCAGAAAATAATTCACAGCAGCTAAAGAAACAGCTGGGTCATGTGTGTCTTGTATAAGTACTAGCTGTCTGTGTACAAGTTCACAGACCAGCACCCATGTAAACACTAGTCTAGTTCACAGACCAGCACCCATGTAAGCACTAGTCTAGTTCACAGACCAGCTCCCATGTAAGCACTAGTCTAGTTCACAGACCAGCTCCCATGTAAGTGAAGTGAAGTGTTACAACATGCATCCGTAACTTTGTGGGTATGGTGAATATAAGCAGATCCCTGGAGCTCACTGGCTAGCCAGTCTAGGCAGCTTGGTGAGCTCCAGGTTCAGTGTGCCTTGTCTCACAAAGTGAGGTGGAATGTCACTGAGGAAGACACCCAACATTGACCTCCAGCCTCTAATGCACACATACACAGAAGAAAACAATTTGCATAAACCTTTAGAGGTGGGGGCATTACTGGAGAGATGGATCAGCAGTTAAGAGTGTACTGCTCTTACACTCACATGATCTAACTCACAACCCTCTGTAAACTCCAGATCCAGAGGATCCATTGACACCTACAGTCACGTGCAAGTACCAGCACATAAACATGAGTAAAACGAATAAAGACAAATAACAGAAGGGGGCGCTCACCCATGACCGACAATAACTCATGAAGGAGATATGGTTTAAAGTGTTTCTCTTTTTTCCTAACAAGTCAGAAGAGATAGCCATTGCTTATCTAGACCTCTGCTTGGCTTTACAGCATGTTCCTCAGTGTTTCTCACAGAGAAAGGCAGTGCCTAGCTGGTCCATGGAAGACCTCTATGGTGCTAGAAGCCCCACTCCAAAGACTGACACTGCACACTGCCTGCAGGTTTCTTTATGAAGTATTCTTTTCTTCTTCTTCTTCTTCTATATTCCACATAAAATCACAGACTATATACGCTGCCTTTGACTTACAGGCCTGTCGAGACAAGGAAAACAAGCTTTCCCAGACCTGACTCATCCCACAAATATGGCTCATTAATAGGAAATTAAAACACAACACACTCCATAAAACCTTTGTAAAATGGTTGCTCTTGATCTATTTTCTCTAGTCATGAACTTCATCCCAAATCACCTGTAGGTTAAGGCAGAAGCCAGCTAACTACTCCTGAACAAGCACTGGACATAAAATCAGAACTTCTTCACATTTCCCCAAGGAATCTAAGGCTGAGGTGTGCCAAGGTTAGGGTTTAGTGCATCTGTCTAAAGCAGACTCGGTTGTTCTGAGTTTCCCAGGAGAGAGCAGCCACTGAGAAAGGACAGACATTCTTGAGTATCTGGACTAAAATCTAGCCTGAGCCCCAAAGACCTGCATATTAACAGTGCCTGCCCCGGGGAAGCCTGGAGCCAGGGAGCCCAGGCTGGGGTGTGACTGACTAAATAGAGAAATCTTTCCTGGAGCCACCAAGGAATCTCCTCATGAATAACAACATGAACACCACAACACTTACTCTCTGCTTTGAATACTGCCAAGAGATGATCTGAAATTAATTCTTCCACTGAAGATTCCATTTTCCTTTCTCCATCAATTATCCAAGGAGTCTGTGNTAGATTCCTGGAGTATTTATTATATCTGCCTGCCAAAGAAATGTCAGGTAGTTGGATTGAATGCTGTGATCAATATATTAGGATAAAAAGGGAAGTATCTAGTAAGTTTGATATTCTACATGCTAAGATATAAAATGAGACCTAGCCTTTAACTAAGAAACAGTCTAACTTGGGAAGCCATAACCTAGACATGGAGATAATAAATACGATTTAAAGTAACAGTAGAAACCTTAGAAACATAGAGACAGTGTGTCAAATGAGTGAAATGATTTAATAATTTGACTCACTGACTGGAAGAGTTACAGGATATTGTGGAACACAACAGTGATCACAAAAAAACTTTACAGATAACTAATAATAACTTAAATATAATGAACATTGCTGATGATGTATTACAGAGAATTAAATCTGCGAAAAGTTTAAGAATTTGTAAGTTAAAAAAAAACCAAAAAACTCCCTACCACATTGTGACTCACTNACTGCCTTATGAATAGTCACCACAAGAGAGCTGCTGCCACCACCTGAGGAGGCAGCAAGACTANAGAGCAATTTCCTTCAAGCTTTCACTATGAAGCAACTGTAACGTTTAAAACAAAACAAAAACCTGCCTGCTGCATAACAATCAGGAAAGTCGATACAACATTGTCTTTTTCTCTGGATAAAGCCAAGTGTTTAGTCAAGGAGAGTATAGTAATATTAGTTCTTTGAAGTCTGTTTTCCAGGTTACTGAACACCCTGGGTCTGCCTGGTTTTCTCTGCATCTGGCCATCAGTAGGAACAAGTGGAAGAGCAGTGGACATGATCAGGAAGGGGCTGACAGGGCATCTACATTCTAGATGAGATAGTTACCAGCAACAAAAACAGCACCATGAGTACACTCAATTCCAAGGACAGTGCACACAGTCTTTGGTGAGTTTGGAGGACAAGGGAATTGCCTGCAAAACAAAATACACCTGATGAACACTAATATTTGAGACATGTGACACAGAACAGAGGAGTCAGCATTGTCCAAGCAGCTCAGAACCTGAGCCCTAAGGGCTATACCTCTCCCCACCCCTCAAGTTTTAAAGCAAAGAGGGTCCTTCAGGCCTTTACTACGTTTTAAATTTTGCTGTTTTGTTTTCAAGGTTTATTTATGTTTATTTTATGTGCATGGATATTTTGGGAATTGAACCTGGGTCCTCTGAAAGAGCAGCCAGTGCTCTTAATCATGAGCCATCTTCTAGTCCCTGTGTTCTCATTATTTTGAGATAGGGTCTCCCCCCGTATCCCAGGCTGGTCTGGAACTCACTATGTTGCAGTCTGGCCACAATCCATTTGCCTCCGCCTCCCGAGGTCTAGGATCACAGGCATAAGCTGCCATATCAACTATAGAGTACCACCCCTCTCCCTCCCTCCCCTCTCCCCACCTCTAAGATTTATTTTTATTATGCAGGGCAGTGTGGCACACCTCTTTAATCCCAGCATTCAGAAGGCAGAGACAGGTGGATCTCTGTGAGTTTGAGGCCAGCCTGGTCTACAGAGCAAGCTCCAGGNCTGCCAAGGCTACACAGAAAAACCCTGTCTCGAAAACCAAACAAGCAAAATCAAACAAAGATTTATTTTTATTATGTGTATAACTATTTTGCCTGCATGTACATCTGTGCACCAGATGTGCGCCTGGTGGCCAAGGAGGCAACAAACCGCCATGTGGGTACTGGGAATCGAACCTAGGTCCTTTGCAACAAGTAATTTTAACCACTGAGCCAACACTCCAAGCCCTAGAGAACCACTTCTAACACACAGCAGTGGCANTAAGTAAATTGGGCTTGGATGTTGCTCTTCAGNTAGGAGATCTTATCTTCCCCAGAGATAATTTCTGACAGCCTTCAGTTAGGGGAAAACCCACATACACAAAGCAGAAGCCCCTCCAGGCTCACTAACCATTTTGGTCTATCTGGTTACCTGCTGCAGCCTTGCATGAGCCTTAACTGCTTGGGTAAAGCTGGTCTGTAGTGGGTAACTGTTCCCACTTGTAGGGAGTCTTCCACTACTTCCCCCCTTCTTCCTTCTCATTTCAACTATGACATGGAGCCAGAAAAAAGTGGAACACTGGGATAGCATTCTCTTAGCTAGTAGACTTCAATCTGAGGACAGACAGGGAGCAACACTTTATCCTCTACCATTTAGGAATTTCCAAAGCCATGAACTGGAGGCTACCTGTAAATAATTAAATTTTGATTTAACCCCAAACAGGTGACTTGGAATTTTTCTGTGATTTCCTAAGATTCCTTAACAATGAAATCATTTAGAAACCCAAGAACTGGTATTTATATAAAGTATTCTTTTTAACTTCAATTTTATGAGTGTTTTGTCTGTGCATCATGGGCCTGCCTANTGTCTGCAGAGGCCAGAAGAGGGCATCAGATCCTCTGGATTGGGGTTCTAGATGGCTGTGAGCTGTTTGTGTGGGTGCCAGAACTGAACTTGGTCCATCTCTCCAGCCCCTAAAGTACTGTTTACTTTTTAAAGTTTAATGAAAATATTTCCATCATGAGACTCATTTTTTTAGTTCATAAATGATAAGCAGCCCTCATCATGATGTCATTGCTTGACATTTATTCAAGGATCTTCTAGAAGGAAAACTACAATAATTAGGTTTTTTTTTTAAAAAGCACTGATAATTAAAATATAAAATTTATTGTATTTCTACATATTTCAACAATTTCTATTTTAGAAAAGGGCATTGATGCCAAAAGAAGAAGTTGATAAAGCTAAGTTCCAACTGTGGAATATAGACTAGACCTGAAGCCAGGTTCTCTAATTCTCCAGCCAATGCTCTTTCTATACAAGCGAGGACACTCTCAAGCTTCCTCTCCTCTTTTAGAGATGGCCACACTAGAAAGTACCAGATTTGGGATATAACAGGAACAGCTCTCGGCCCATGGGCCACTAAATTACTCAGCTGAAAACCCAGGCAAGGCAACTCCTTTTTTGGAAATCAAAATCCTCTCAAATTCAAATGCTTGGGCTTTGGTCCCAGGGGCTGAACCCAGGCCTCAACTCTGCCAGGTGAGTAATGACCACCGAGTCACATTCTGGCCTCCTCTTCGGTAAGATAAATAAGTAAGGCTTGACTCACACTGTTAATTTGATAAACATTTACGGAATACTGCCACACATTAGGTACTGTACTAGGGACGGGCCACGAGAAGGGATAAGATGTGCACAGCCTGGGTAATAGCCAGGCTTGTCTGAGGTAATCTAGAGTGCCTGTAGTATTATTCCCATTGTTTCTAAAGTTACACAACGCTTCCTTATTTCTATACTTACTTGAGGAAATCGTCTTCTTTTATCTTATTCAAAGCTTTCAAAACCGCCATTCTGGTGAACACTGACTATAGAGGGTGAAATGAAAAGACATTTTATCCAGACAAGAGCTGAAACACAACTGATTAGAGGAATTAAATCATCCTACATATTTAAAATCAAGAAATACTTAATAGTCCCAAGAAAGTAAGTCAAACTTAAGTGTTCATAATGTTAGTCTCTTCCT
The DNA here is from genome assembly GCA_001675575.1 of Neotoma lepida. Lineage (NCBI taxonomy): Eukaryota > Metazoa > Chordata > Mammalia > Rodentia > Cricetidae > Neotoma > Neotoma lepida. The sequence continues at coordinate 225,811 of LZPO01066325.1, read as the reverse complement.
GGCAGGCCTCTCCAGGCCTTTTCTTCTGTCTATGTCCTTAATAAAAATAGCCCTGGCAGATTAAGGCATCAGGAAGAAAGGAGTAATCGACATTTGTGTCCAGCTCACTTTCGCCTTTTTGTTCAGTACTGTGTGTTAGGTTTTAGGCTGTGCTCTTACTCTGCGAGGAAAAGTCACAAAGCACCACAAACCCGCTAACAAGAGTTTTATTAAGAGAGACGGAATCAAAAGGAGAGAGTACACAGGCCTGCGGAGAAACACGTGAGAGAGAAGAGAGATAGGAGAAGGCTGCATGGGACCCGCATTTTAAAGGCTGGCCTGCGCATGCGTACTCAGGGCCACGTGGCTACTCCACGCATGCGCATAGGTTACATAGTTGCGCTGCCCACAAT
>LZPO01066325.1:199856-220633 GCA_001675575.1 Neotoma lepida | reverse complement strand
CCTGCCTCTGCCTCCCGAGTGCTGGGATTAAAGGCGTGCGCCACCACCGCCCGGCGACTTCAACCCATTCCCACAACTGAGGCCTGGACTTTCCTAGAACTGGCAAAGTGGCACCTTTACCCACTGAGTCAGCTCGCTGGCTCCTTACTCAGTTTTTAATACATTGCTTTGTATCAGCAAATCTGTCCTTTCAGCTAAACTACAAAAAATGCCAGGTGAAGATTTATTTCTAGGCCTTTAAGGTCAACGTGTTCACATTGTTTGTTAACAGGTCTCAAGTGTCTTGGATCACAAAGAGTAAAAACAAACAAGAGGCCTTAACATCAATTTAGACAGCACTAAATGAACATTTAAAACCTTAGGAGGGCATGGTGGTGCACACCCTTAATCCCAGCACTCAGGAGGCAAAGGCAGGCGGATCTCTGAGTTTGAGGCCAGCCTGGTCTACGCAGCAAGTTCCAGGACAGCCAGGGCTACACAGAGAAACCCTGCCTCAAAAAACAAAAACAAAACAAAAAACAAAAAACAAAAAACAAATCCAAAACCTTAGGAGATCCTTCACCGAGTTATATAAAGAGGAGATGCTTTTTTGTCTAACCAAGTCTCTGCAGTAACAGGTTGAAGCCAGGAACCCAGAGATCAACAGTGCCGATGTCTGATACCTTTCCATCAATGGGAACTCCAAGTTCCTCTGAGAACAGGGGGTGAGTTATCCATTTGAAAGCTTCTTTCAGCTGAACCACATCGTTTCTTCCCAGAGACAGACTCTGCTTTCTGAATAATATAAGAATTAATTCAAGACATGAAAAACTTCATTGTTCATGTTAAAGGAAAAGATGTATACAATTATCATAAAATAACGAGTACCTACTATGTGTCAGGTACTATTTTATACAGTAGAAAGAACATCAAACAAAGCAGACAAAAATTCCTCACCTTATAGGCCTATACTCTAGAGAGCAAAGGACCAATGTTTTTAGTGGCGTGTGAGCCCACTTTTGAAGATTCAATGATAAAAGCAAATTAATTTATTTTCCTGAGTTGGAATCATCAGATTCCAAGATTCATACATTCTAAAAAGGTCAAAAAGATGAATGTTTATTGCTTGGAAATTACAAAAACTATCTACTGCAATAGTTCTATTCATGTTACAAATGTCTATATTCTGCCTTGCTGAAAATGAGGCTTACTTACGGGAAATGAAGTAAAAGCTGTACTCTCCCCTCCTTAGTGCTTAAGAAGAAACATTAAATCCTGAAGTAACTACATTCTAAAATGTTTACCAGTGTAATATTTGTTAAATAAAAATCTCATATTCCCCTAAATGTACTCATGAGCCAATACCCTGGTTTTGATAAAAGCCCATTATGAAAACTCGCTTTATTTTGTACCTTACAATTGTAATAGAAAGGAACTGAGGAAATACACAGTACAGCTTTAGTATATATTACTAAAATTGTTCTACTTTGTTGAGAACCCCCAAGAAGTTACTAGCAAACTAACAAGCCTGCGTCATTCAAGTAATTAAAATACCCAACACCCCAATGGTTGATTGCAGGACTGCTTGTAACAACAGACAGGGTGGAATGCAGTCACAAATCATCCCTTTTGTTTGTTTTTGTTATTTTTCTGAGACAGGTTTCTCTGTGTAGCCCTGCTGTCCTGAAACTCACTTTGGAGGCCAGCCTCTGCCTCCCGAGTGCTGGGATTAAACGTGAGTACCATCATGGCAGGCTTTGAGTCATTCCTTTTAACGTCCAATTTTTACTGATAGAGTTATTACCTACAAACACTATCCCTTATAATTTAATTCTTCAAGACCAACAGAAACTACTAACTGCAGGCAAGAAACAAAAAGTCTTTTAGCTAATGGTTAAAATTAATTGATCTGGGAGAAAAAAAACTGTAAAAACTACTGTTCTGGTAGAGCCACTGTTAAGTTGTCCATAAACTAATAATATAATATAATAATATAATATAAAAACTAGTGTTCTGGTAGAGCCACTGTTAAGTTGTCCATAAACTAATAATATAATAATATAATATAAAAACTACTGTTCTAATAGAGCCACTGCTAAGTTGCCCATAAACTAATAAGTAAACCTATAACCATGCAGAAGAAATACTCTTTAGGGAAAAAAGTGTATAATATATAGATTTTGTGTGTGTATGTGTATATATATATATGTCATTGCATATGTCATTTTATATATGTATATATATATATGTCTACTGTTCCTCTAAAAATGCAAATTAAAAAAGTTTTCTACCCATTCTATATCCAGTTGAGACCATAACTTTGGTTGCAGTTAAATGTGCTTTGGGGCTACAGTTTAACAATGAAATACCCAGATAAATCTTATATTTGACAGATTAGCAAGTCACTTGTCTACAGTCAAGAGTTTATTCAAACAGTAAGTTTCATCAACTGTTTCTACTTCTCTGAATATCAGAGACATTTAGATATATATCAGACTTATTTTATGTGTATTGGTGTTTTGCTTGGAAACTACAAAACTGTGTGTCACCAGGTATGGGAACACAGGACTCTATAATCCCAGCACTCAGGAAGCAGAGGCCCTGAGTTCAAGACCAGCTTGATCCACATCTCCAGTTGTAGGACAGCCAGTAATACATGGAGAGACCCTGTCCCAAAATACAAAACAAACAAAAACTGTGTGTCTGTGCACCATGTGCATGCCTGGTGCCCAAGGTCAGAAGAGGGTGCCAGATGCCCTGGGACTGGAGCTACTACTGATGGTTGTGAGCCTCCTTGTGGGTACTTGGACTTGAACCCAGGTGCCCTGCAAGAACAACAAGTGTTTTTAACCACTGAGCCAACTCTCTAGACCATATTTAGATGTTTTAAAAGACTATTTTGATATTGTGTCATACATAGGGCAAAAAAATATAATATTTAAGATGTTAAGATTTTTTTCTGGGTGGTGGTGGCACATACCTTTAACCCCACCACTTAGGAGGCAGAGGCAGGCAAATCTCTGTGAGTTTGAGGCCAGCCTGGTCTACAGAGTGAGTTCCAGGATAGCCAAGGCTACACCGAGAAACCCTGTCTCAAAAACCAAAACAACAACAACAACAAAGATGTTAAGATTTTTAATCATGAATTTTGAATGTGGCTAATAACTTTTCTAGTATAATTTTAGATACATGTCTCCACAGAGCTCCTTGGCCTATATCTGATTGTCCTTTAGAAGGATAGCGCTCATGAAGCAAAGTCGGCCTTCTGGGACCCTCCCTCACTGCACTTCCTATCTGTCACACACCCCAGAGGAGGCAATGGCTGCAGTTGGTCTTACTCCAGACAAAGCACAGCCAGCAGTCTAAAGAGAAGGCTAACCAGAACACCCTAGCAATTATTGTGAGCTAAATCCCCTAAATCAGTTCCTTAATGGAAATTCTTAATGATCTTCTCACCTACAATGAACTGAGGACACTGAAGGAAGCATCCTGTATTTGTCTGTCCCAGGATTCCTATCTGGATCAAGTTCTAGTCAAAGAAACACAGCTGGGTACAAAACCCTTCGATGTGGAATGAAAGCAGTAACTCACAAGCAGTGTGCATGCCAAGGAAAAGCATTTAGAAAACTGCATATTCTCAGGATGNCATTCCTTTTCTAAAAATAGAAGATCAAAATGTGTCAGACTTAAATCTTAAGGCTTTGAATCTTAGGGACTAAAACCTCATTAAGCCTGCAACCTTTGATAAATATGTGGTTATTTCTCCTTTGAAATGAGAAGATACAGACATAATATACAAAACAAACAAAAACCATGTTAATTATTCTTTCTATAAATCTCAGAACCACAGATGAGTTTCTAATATAGAAAGCTGCATCTCCTCCTGGTTTTTCTCACCAAAGTACACAGGAACCTCCAATAATCCACGGCCCCCTTACAAGACACAGAATGCTTAGTTTTAAAAATCAAACAAAACTAAAAACTCTGAAGATTCAACAGTTTTTTTTTAATGCACTTGATTTGAATATGTGAGACTGTTTACTAAATTTGATGTGTGTGTTTTTTTAATTTAATTTAATTACACAGTTCCACCCTAAGAAAGGTGTACATTATATATACGATTTAACACCACATTATATTCCTAAAATCCAGAGGTCTAAATTCCAAAACCTATTTGTCTTCTAAGAGTTTCAGATAAGGGATTGATTGCCAATTTCTGTTTTCCAGGTGCCTGTAAACTCATTGTTACCAGATTTAACCAGAATTTTACTTTTCATGGCTTATCATTTAGCTTTATAATTTAGTTCCAAGTGTAAATCTACAATTTATTATCTATAAGATAACTTCCCAAGCTCCTTTCAATACATGCCTAATGTTTATAAATACATATCTACAATCACATTGAACAAGTCCCTCTTAAAAGGNTGCTGTGTATGTAAGCAAATGGACATGGTACATAATGAACGCATTTACATAGTGCCAACTTCTCTAGCTGCTGAATTTACTCTAAAAAAAGGAGGTAACAGTAGTAAAAGTACTTTAAGAATCAGGTAGCTTATATTTAAATAATGGTAAAAACTCCCTACTTACCCCATTTCCTGTTTTACCAGCAACCACGCAGCATGCTGTAGGCAATTTAGTCACACCCAGAAAGAACAAAAAAGGAAAAGTATTCAGTAAAATGAAGTTCCAACACCATTATCAAAGTGCTTAAATAATCTGCTAAACAAACCCCTATTAGAAGAGGAGTCAGTATTGAAGGCAGTGACCTCAGGTAAGATTTCAATTTGCAAGGCTGACCAGCTGTGGTAGGAATTCAAAGTAGCAAGGCCTTGTGGTATACACCAACAAACCCAGCAAATGGGAGGTAGAGGCCAGAAGATCAGGAGTTCAAGGCCAGCCCTGGCTATATAACAAGTTTGAGGCCAGCGTTGGCTACATAAGACCCTACACAGCCCAAAGTGACTCAGTACACACACAGCTTCTAAAACACAGATCTGAACGGTCTGGGTTTTATTTTTAATAACACTATCTGGCTCATCATATTCATGCTTATATGGTCAGGAACTAAATGTAGCACTTCTACCCGCAACTCTCTCTGAAATACAACGAAATAGATTGGAGAATGAGTAAATGAAAGAGTAGATATATAATAAAGCAAATATAGTAAAATGGTAATCCCTATAGAATCTAATGTGGGTTGATGTTTCTTTTAACTTTTTCATGCACTTAAAAAGTCTATGTTAGGGAAAACATTCTGGGGAAGAATAATTAAAACTTGCAAAGAGTTGGGGGCTGAAGAGATGGCTCAGGGATTACGAACATGGGCTGCTCTTGCAGAGGACCCGAATCTGGTTCCCANCANCCACACAGCAGCTCACAACCACATTTATTCTAGTTCCAAGGGATCCAGAGTCCTCTTCTGACCTCCGTGGGCACCAGGTATGCACATATATACATATAGGCAAACACTTATATAAAACCTTTTAAAAATTCTTTTTCTAATTGCAAAATTCCTAAAATGGATACACATTCCTGTTATGAGGAGTAAATGATAATAATGCAAAATGCTTTGCATTGTAATGTGTGACACAAAGATCTCTCAGTTTTCCACAACACTTCTCCAGCTTATAAACAAGGAATGCCCTGTCCTGCCACAGCACATGACATTTTGTGAACATGACAAAAACACATGTAGATCAATAAAATACCCCTAGTCTCTGCTCTTACACGTTACAAAAATGGCTAATCATGAGCATTCACATCCTCTTCAAGTGGTTATACACTGTGACATATATGCACAGCCCTGTTCTTCTTAGCAGGACACTAGAGACTCCTAAACCTCAGGGCCACTCAGAAACATTACATGTTCCAACTTAGGCCAAGTACCACAAAGTACTCCCTAGTTAGGAGGACATGCTCAGCATGCCTCATCAGTTGTTGAATCTGCTCCCTCTCGTACCACCTTCTGCACTATGAGACTCCTTCATTTCCTCCACTTACTCAAACTTTTTCCACAGTGGATGGGCATGGCTCTACAGACAAAGTGAGAGAATGAACTAAGAGTGTCATGGTTTAAACTTCAGGATGACTAAAGGATGACAAATGGGCATTGCTTAGCATACTGTTCCAAAACAAATGCTATTGAGACTCACAGGACTTCAAGATTATAGAAATAATAACGATTTCCCTAAGCTGAAATGTCCTAGATAATAATGCTGTCCTACCCTTCTTTATAATACAAGAGATCAATAATCTTATTTCTCTATGTAGAATATTAACACTTGCCCTACAGGTATATTGTGAGAATTTGTGAAATCATATATATGCAACCAAGTAGGGTTCCTGACACATACTTAACATAGTTAATAAAGCAGTAGCTATTACACTAGTGCCGAATTCTAACTAAACCACCAAGGAGCAATTGTTGTTACCTTGAAATCTCACATACAGTTTACAAATAATACAATTCAGATGTCCCCCTTAAAAGTTTGCAGGATTTGATCCATTCCTTCACATCCGCAAACTGCCATGGTAATTCTGAAATCTCTCTCATTGGTCAAATCTGAGCTATGGAAAACTTTCTTTCTGATACAATCTCAGACTCCTTTGAACTTTTGTTGTTGTTTTGAGACAGGTCTTCACTGTGTAGCCCTAGCTGGTCTGGAACTCGCCATATAGATCAGGCTGGCCTTAAACTCAAGGGATCTCCCTGCTTCTGCCTCCAAAGTGTTGGGATTAAAGTTGTGCACTACCATGCCTGGCTCCTCTGTACTGTTTAGTGACCTTTTTGTCTCTTCTTTTGAGCTACTTCCATGTGATGTCATCAGTGTACAAAGTATCTTGTCTTACTATAATCATATAGTAAGCAGCTATACTATAATCATATAAAGCAGCAGAAAACTAGAGGTTGCCAAGGGAAACCAGATAACCATGTGTAGTACAAAATTAAGTCAAAAGTCCTTGGCATCTGAGACTTGCTAACGGTTTTCCTTCCTACCTGCTGCAGGCTTCCTGTTCAAGCATGCTGCAGGTTGGACAAAACTAATCCCACAAAGGAGATAAAAGGCTGAATCCCAAAGAAGTCAGTAGTGCTCAGTTATTCCATTTTTACTACATGCTAACAATGTCCTGGACCTGTCTCTGCCTAGGAAAAAGACGCANATCTCTNCTTTTCAGATCTCCAAGGTAACTTTAACAAATACTCTATTCTTCAGTCAGTTAAAAAAAANCATTCTCTTAGCGTAAGTAATTAAATTCTCCTGCCCAACAGAATCAAATGGCATTAAAGCTACCAAGCTTAATCAAAATTGATGCCAGAGGCAGTATGTCACCTCCTGAAAATACAGGAGCCACACAATTTAACCCTAGACTCAGTTTAACTTTCTCTGAGAATTCTAGCTAGGCAAATCCTAACTAGGGAAGTTGACTCACTGCTTGCTGAGGTGTTGTGTTCTCTGGTAACATACCCTAAATGCTGCTAGGCATTCCATGGCTGGAATCCAGACTACATACAAGGAGAGGGAGGGTGAGCTGAGCACTGACTGTGGACACAGCATGACCACCTGCTGTGCCTGCTTCCCCATCTTCCTGGCCACGCATCTCCAGGGACCNTGAGTCAAAGCAGCTGCCCTCCATTATGAGGCCGCTTTCCTCAGTTATTCTGTCGCAGCAATAGACAAGTAATAAAGACAAATCAAATTGGAAACATCAGAATGTCTTGAGTGTCAAATCAGGACATGAACAACCCACAGACTAACNCCATAACATAAGAACTGCCACATTTACACATATGCAGCATCTCACAAAGATGTACAAAAGGTACACTTGATCCTTGAGTCCTTCATAACTCGTCATAATATAACCATTTTCACACTATCACTTTTTTTAAGTGGTAGTGTAAGAAGAAGGTAAAGAATTACTTGTACCAAAACATGTATCACATGTGGGGAAATTTAGCACAAGAAAGTCCGAATTTCCAGGGGTCTGGAGGGGTGGGAGGGGAGGTCTGGCTTGGATATGTTCTGTATACATGTATGAAATTGTCAAAAATTAAATAAAAATATTCTAAAAAAGAAAGTCATACATCCCAGAAAAATGAAGAGAGTATGACCATCCTACTTTTTCATTCTTATAGACATCTGAGTTTGTAATTCCTGGTAGAGAAAAACAAACACTTGTATATAAAGTAGGCACTATAGCTCTGAATATTGCAAATCACTTGNAAGGTAGCTTATTGTCTTTGGCCCTTGGTATCTTAACCATAAGGTAAAATGATTCAATATTTTATTATTGGGCTATCTCACTGACATGCAGAAAGAGAGACAAGTCTCTGTCCATGAGCAAACCCATAAAATAAAAGAGGGAGAAGGAGTACAATAACAAAAAGCATAGTAACACAGAATTNATAACATTAATAGGTTATATTTGAGGGGACAGGTAAAGGACCCTCTGTTCTGTCCTACACTCTGACTTTGGAGGAACTGGTTACTAGAACCACCTGGGTAATCAATGGGGAAAGTACACTCCAAACATTCTAGGTACAAAGCCAAGAGGGCGCTAGGAATAGGCTCTGGGAGCTCTACCATCGCTAAGGCCATGTGGCCAGNGAAGCAGAGGAAAACACAGGCGCCCAGCTCACAGGACCACTGTTCCCAAACTGCTGTTTGCTTAGCTCTAAAAGATCTGATTGGAAATAATCCCAACAGGAAATTCCAAGAGTAGGGTGGGAGAAGAGGTGGGAGGGCAACGTGAACACGGGAAGACAGCCATTCACGAGCTACAACTCAATGGGAAGACAACCATTCACGAGCTACAACTCAATGGGAAGACAGCCATTCACGAGCTACAACTCAGCAACTGAACTCAGGGAATTCTCCAGTTAATAACATTAGTGAGGGCTGGAGAGATGGCTCAGAGGTTAAGAGGACAGGCTGCTCTTCCAGAGGTCTTGAGTTCAATTCCTGGCAACCACATGGTGGTTCACAACCATCTGTAATGAGATCTGGTGTCCTCTTCTGTCATGCAGGCAGAACACTGTATTCATAATAAATAAATAAATCTTTTTAAAAAGTAACATTAGTGAAGCAGGGAACATCTATTGCCAAGAGCTGTGGCTGGGACGTGCAAATCTATTTTCCCTTTGAATTTGGTGTCAGAACACTAACACTAGCACCCATACAAAACTCAGTGACCAAACCTTTGTCCTAGGAGGCCTCTGAGTTCCTGCCTCAAGCACAGCACAGTTTCAAGAAATCTCCCACAACCGACACCAGATAAGGCTGGCCTACGACAGACAGCAACGTCCCTGAAGAAGCCCCAACTCTTCCAGCCTATGCTGGAGGATTCTATGCCTTTCTCACTGATCTATCATCAAAAGACATGGGCAAGGATGACACCAACAGACATGCTAATAGCACAGAAGGAGAAATTTCATGGGGCCTCAACCCTAGACAAAGAACTACCAACCACCAAGGAATGTTGAGAACAGGAGAAAATTCTCTTCCCCAGGCAANAGCCACCCAATTGTTATCTAATATCAAGNGGTCCACCCTAAAATCCCATGCATATAAATCACATTATACATACAGGTAACAATGTTAGAGAAAAAGAGGTTATTAATTAGAGCAAGAACAAGGTGGGGGTATATGAAAAGAGTTGGAGGGGGGAGGAAAAAATGATATACATTAATTTCAAATGAATACTAGCTCATCTACAGCACCTCTGCAAAAAGGGCCTGTGGACAAAACCAGCCACAATGAAGGAACCGAGCCAAGCAGGCCACGGCTTCCAGCTGCAGCTCAGCTCGTGAGCATGGACACACAATAAATGAGTAAAAATAAAGATGACTGTATTTGGATATGCAACTGCAAACAATGTACAGTAGGATATTCTATTAAAAGAAGATTGAAAGACGTACAGATGAATACATGCACCTGCAAAAAGTTGTTACATTGTCCTGGCTAGTTTAACATCAACTTGACACAAGCAAGAGTCATCCAAAAGGAGGGAACCTCGTCTGAGAAAATNCCTCCTAAGATACAGCTGTAGGAGCCAGGCAGTGGCGCATGCCTTTAATCCCAACACTCAGGAGGCAAAGGCAGGTGGATTTCTGTGAGTTCTAGGCCAGTCTGGTCTACATAGCAAGTTCCAGGACAGCCAAGGCACAGAGAAACCCTGTCTCAAAAAACAGAAAAACAAACAAAAAGGATCCAACTGTAGGGCATTTAGTGATTGATGCTGCAGCCCAGCCCATTGTGGGTGGAGCCACCTCTAGGCTGGTGATCCTGGGTTCTGGAAGAAAGCAGACTGAGCAAGCCATGGCCTCTGCATCAGCTCCCGCCTCCAGGATCCTGCCCTGCTTGAGTTCCTGTTCTGAATTCCTTCAGTGATAGACTATGGATATGGAAGCATAAGCCAAACAAACCCTTTCCTCCCTAAGTTGCTTTTGGTCATGGTGATTTATCATAGCAATAGTAATCCAAAGAAGGCATATAGCTAGATCAGTAGTTCTCCAAAAGCTTGGTTAAATGACCTATCACAGTCCTAAAANTTTCTGAGACTCTGAATACCTTGTTTGTGCTAGCTNTAACTATCATCACTTACTGTGTAAAAAAGTAAAAAATATGTTGAAAATGTCTAATTCATTTAAATCACTAACAACACAACAAATCTGTTACCTGTCAACATTCTGCAAAGATGTACATTTTAAACAAAACAATTTAGTAGTAACTAACATAATTGTAATACTTAAGACAATCAACTAAAAACCAGCAGCAATAAGACTGAGATAGTCAGTTACAAGAATAACAATATGTAAGTGCTCAAGCAGGCATGCGTGCACACACAGACACATATACACACACACACACAACTTTCCTAATAACCAAATAGAAAATATTACAGGAAAATATAGATTCCACTAAACTTTCACTAAGATTTAAAATATATACTCACAAACACCAAAGATTAAATATTACATAATTGAAAGGCATAAACAATTTGAAAAAATATACAGAAATTGTTCCTAGACAAAAAGTTTTATAAGAATTATAAATTTAGCCAGGCATGGTGGCACACACCTTTAATCTCAGCACTCAGGAGGCAGAGGCAGGTGGATCTCTGAGAGTTTGAGGCCAGCCTGGTCTACAGAGCAAGTTCTGGGACAGCCAGGGCTATATAGAAAATTTGAGGGGGGGGGCAAAACCATTACATCCCAAACAACTCTTACTATTCAATTTTTTAAAAAATGAGAAAAAAAATAAAATGTGGAAAAAGAAAGCCAAGCAGTTCCCAGTATTTGGCAGGGAGATGTGGGAGTCCAGGGCCAGTCTTCGCTGAGTAGTGAGTTGCAGAGTGGCCCGGATACATGAGAACCTGTCTGAAAAATAAAATTGGCTCAGCAGTTAAGAGCAATTGTTTGCTCTTCCCAGAACCCACATAGTACCCCACAACCAATAGNAACTCCAGTCCCAGGGGACTCAAAACCCTTTTCTTACCTTCTCAGGCACAGGCACACATTTGGTGTACAGACACACGTGCAGACAAAACATTCAATCACATAAGATACTAAAACAAATAAAATTTTAAAGATAAAGGAAAATTGCTGGCAAAAATATACAAAGATTTTGGTTGAAAATCTAATAGAAGTAAACTGAAGCAAGATAACTTTTGCAAGTTGATTAGAAAGTATTTTTAAAGTATGACAATCCCGGGTTGGTGAAGGTTCGAGTCTGCAACACACACTTTTGAAAATGCTAATTCAGAATGTAAAAGGGAGGTCAGACCTTTAAAGGCAAGATCAGCACTCAGATGAATGGGTTAGAAATATAGCTGATATTGGATCTCATGCTTAATGATGATACCTGGATAGGAGAGGTGACTTCTAAAAATCAAAGGGTTNGATGTTTTAATTGGGGTANACCAGGTCATCTGGAAAGGGANTGTAGGATTCCCAGGAACAGTATNTTTTCTAGAGAGAATCCAAACAAAAGGCCCCAGCCATCTGGANTATGCAGAAGGTGTGAAAGCCAACACANTGGACTAATGAATGCAGATCATGGGACAGGCAAGGTAACTCTTTGCCATCAGGAAATGCCATAGGGAGTCTCTCGCAGGCCCCCGTGTCAAATGTGGTTCAATCATTTCCTGTCATCATTGGAGAAACTCCTTCACAGAGCAATAAAAGACTTAAAGCCTGTTACAGCAAATCATACTGCTCTGGATGACAGAACAGCTTTAGAAGATAAACCAAAATTCTGAGGAGAAACCATAAAGCAAATATTTTGGCAAACTTCTATAAATGATCAAAGACCAAAGTTAAAAATATGAATAAATGGCATTGTAATTGAGGGTTAGTAGACACAGGGGCAGATATAACAAAAATTATACCAAAATCTTGGCATCCAAATTGGCCTCTTCAGGAGGTAAATGTTCAGCTTTTAGGGATTGGAACAATTATCTCAGGTAAAACAGAGCACAAGATGGGTCAAATTTACAGGGCTGGCCAGGCGGTGGTGGCGCACGCCTTTAATCCCAGCACTCGAGAGGCAGAGGCAGGTGGATCTCTGTGAGTTCGAGGCCAGCCTGGGCTACCAAGGAGCCCAGGTGAGTTCCAGGAAAGGCGCCAAAAGCTACACAGAGAAACCCTGTCTCGAAAAATTTAAAAAAAAAAAATTACAGGGCTGGAAGAACAGAGAGGAAAATTAAAGCCATATGTGGCTAACTAACATAGCAATGAATTTATGGGGATACGATTTGTTACAACAATGGAATACCCAGATTAACATTCCTCCAATATCAGAAACCATAAACTAACATATGTTTCTGGGGAAAATATTAAAAGGTATTATAAAGAACAGTCACTGACCATTCANGTTGTACATAAACAGGGCACAACAGCTGCTGATCTATCAAAGGTACCAATAGCCCTACCTTTAAAATAACTGACAAACCTGTCTGGGTGGAACAATGGCCGTTGACATCAGAAAAATTACAAGNCTTAGAACAGTTGGTACAGGAGCAACTAAATGCTCAACATATCAAAGAATCTACCAGTCCTTGGAATTCTCCTATATTTGTCATTAAAAAGAAATCTGGAAAATGGAGAATGGTAACAGATCTAAGAGCTATTAAAAAAGTGATTCAGCCAATGGGAACTTTACAGTCTGGAATTCCCTTGCCTTCTCTATTACCTAAAGGATGGTTTATTATAGTGATTGATTTAAAAGACTGCTTTTTTACTATACCTTTAAAAGAACAGGATAGAGAAACATTTGCCTTCACAGTGCCTACTTATAATAAGCCCCAGCCTGTTAAAAGATATTAATGGAAAGTTCTTCCACAAGGGATGTTAAATAGTCCTATCTTGTGTCAATATTTTGTATAAAAGCCATTGGAAATAATCTGTAATCAGTTTCCTCAATCTATAATTTTTCATTATATGGGGACGATATCTTACTAGCTGATTCGGATGCAGATATCTTAAAGAAAATTTTGCCTTGTTGAGGATTACAAATTGCTCCTAAAAAATACAAAGAGGAGATTCTATTAATTATTTAGGATAGAAAATAGGTTCACAAAAAATTCAACCACAGAAAGTCAAATCAGGAGAGATCAATTATAAACTTTTAATGATTTTCAAAAATTGCTGGGAGATATTAACTGGCTACAGCCCAAAAGTGGATTGACAACTCAAGGACTAAGTAATTTCTTTCAAACCTTACAAGGTGATAAGGACTTAAATAGTCCAAGAAAATTATCAGCAGAGGCTGAGAGAGAATTGACTTTGGTAGAAAAGAAATTACAGAATGCACATGTGATAGTTATTTTACCATCTACATATTCCCCTACTGGAATCCTAATGCATAGAAAAGGTAGTATCTTAGAATAGATATTTTTACCACACAAACAGGGGAAAAATTAAAGACCTATATAGAAATGGTCTCTGAGTTGATCCTGAAAGGGAAAGTAAGACTTTGTCAATTCAGAATTAACTTTGTTATTTATTCAATTACAAGAAATAATCAGGGGCTGGAGAGATGGCTCAGAGGTTAAGAGCACTGGGCTGCTCTTCCAGAGGTCCTGAGTTCAATTCCCAGCAACCACATGGTGGCTCACAACTGTCTACAATGAGATCTGGTGCCCTCTTCTGGCATGCTGGCATACATGCAGGCAGAACAGTGTATACGTAATAAATAAATAAATCTAAAAAGAAAAAAATAATCAGAAGTAGAAATCATGCCTTGTATATAACTCATATCAGATCCTTTATGGGTCTACCAGGCCCTCTAGCACAAGGTAATGATGAAATTGATCAGCTATTGGTAGGAAATGTGCTAGAAGTCTCAGAATTTCATAAGAAACAACATGTTAATAGCAAAGGTTTAAAAAAAGATTTTTCCATCACTTGGCAACAAGCCAAGAATATTATAAAGAAATGTCCTACTTGTTCCTTGTTACCTGCAGGAAGTAATCCTAAAGGTATACAAAGAAATGAAATTTGGCAGATGGATGTGTTTCATTTTGCAGAGTTTGGAAAATGAGAATATGTACACCATACTATAGATACCTATTCAGGATTTTAATAGGCAACTGCTTTGAGTTCTGAAAAGGTTGATTCTGTAATTACACATTTATTAGAAGTTATGGCCATCACAGGAATACCTGTACAAATTAAGACTGACAATGCTCCAGCATATGACTCTAGTAAAATGAAACAGCTTTTTTGAATATTACAACATAAAGCTTATTGCAGGTATACCACACAATCCTACAGGGCAAGCAGCATAGAAAGATCTAATCNCACTCTAAAAGATATGCTTAATAAACAGAAAGGGGTAATAAAGACCCCCAGAGATAGATTACATAATGCCTTATTAACTTTAAATTTTCTAAATGCTAATGAAAGCGGAACGACAGATGTGGACAGACATTGGATAATANAAAAAAACCTGCTGAATTAAATCAGCCTGTATACTTTAAAGATGTGTTGAGCTTAGAATGCAAACCAAGATATGTGTTACATTGGGGAAGATGTTTTGCTTTTGTTTCCANAGGAGAAGAAAAACTATGGATAACCATCAAAATTGGTAAGGATTAGATTTGAACAGGAGAGACCTCTTGATTAGAAGAGGCAATAGTTCATCAAATAGTGTGCCCATTCAATCTTAAACTAACTTATAAGTCTAACAAATGCTTTTCATTTGATCTCATATACCTTGCCAAAAAGGAAACTCCCCAAAGTTAGGGTTGGAGCAGGGCTTTGTTTTTGTCTTTCAAGAGAATGAAGGCATCCAACTAAGAAATATGAAGACCACTGGATAAATGAGGTATCTGAAGAAAAAGGACAAATCATCCAGAGAAAACGTCCTAAGAAAAGGAGTAAATTGGCCTATTGGTGTTATCAAATTTTCAACAGGATAAAATTTCATAAATCTTCCCAAATGTTTGCTTTTGCTGTTCTCTACAGACATATAATGCAAATGGTCTTTTCTGTAGTCCCAGTTCGATTAAAAATTTGCTGGCTTTGGAGTTGGAGCATGGCTCTCTCCTTCTCTAAACCCAAGCATGCTTGTTAAACAAAAATCCAAAATCTCTGTCTCATGTCAGAAGAGCCACCTGACATGGGACAAAAGAAAAACCAAAATTAAGGGACTATTCTATTACCACTAATCTCATAATTCTTTGGTTTTATTTCGACTCTTTAAGACTTTTCTTAAGGTATAAATATCTCAAAATTTACAAAATTTATACACACACACATATATATATATATATATTAAGCTTTGTGTCATGATATTAATGGTCATACAGAGCACTAACTAACACTAGAAAAGGCTTCATCTAGCTTCCTGTACATGATTTCGGATTTGGGTCTTGAGTCTCTATCAGGTAATTAGGAATTAAGCTCTGGATGTACTTAACAAATTGTGGTCCTTTAACCTCTTCAAGATCTGCTGCATATGACATTTAAAATGTTTAAGTTTTCTACAGTGAACTGTGACCATTCCTAATAGAGACCTTTGAAGTCTCCAAAAAGATAATGGGCCCCACAAACAACAATTCCACCTGAATTATGGCAATGCCACTAAGCTGACAAACACTACCCAAAGNTCAGCTTTGGACTACAAACTGCCCAGGACAGTTTCAAGGCAGCTAGCTGAGATGGTACAGCCTCATGCACTACTCCAGCCAAGACTTGAGATAAACCCTATAATTTCCCATTACACAGAGATTAGCAACAAATGATACAGCTAGCTCTCCCAGGACTTGACCATTATTTCAATTTTCTCTAGGTCCCCTAGAGATGCCATCATCCCCCAGACAACAGGAAGTAATTTTGAGAACATGATGCCCACAGTCCCAAGAGGTAGGGTGGATGGTTTTTGGTCATTTGGTGGGTTATAGATATGTGTCATTATTTAGGGGAGTTGGTTATAAATTGTTATCGGTAATGGTCAGGGAAAAAGCTGAACACAGGAGATTAGATTCAGGGACCTCATTCCAAAAAGAAAAAGGAGGGATATAGAAATAGGATAAAAAGGGTAGATTACTGAATCTACTTGTAAATCAAAAAAGCATCTACTAGTCTTAAATAGTTTACATTGGTTTGGATTTTTGTATATTGATACAAATTTAAGGTTATTTTTGTTATACTGTATATATGTTTCTACTCTTGTTTAAGATATTTTTGCATATCAATACAAATTTAAGGTTATTTTTGTTAGAACATACTGTACATGCAGCTCACTTAACAATGTAATGTAAATTCCTAGTCCTTGAAAGTTATTATTACAAACTATTTAGGATAATAAAGAAATGCGGGTTAGTAGTTAGTCACCTATTACAATCAAACTTGTAGTCATGTTAGTTATGTTTTCAAGGTCAAACAGATATATTTTAGAAAGACAGATGGTCTTCAAACACTTCAGAAATCTATAGAATATGGCATTTGAGGTGTTTTAATAATATAAGGTTTTTTATGACAATGAGACATGTCTGCTCCTGGCAGCACCAATCTACTTCAGAGAAGATGATGGGCATCAAAGAAACTTCATATGGAGTTTGCTTTCTTTGTGGCAAAAGCTAGCCTTTGGGCACGAAACTGCCCTTGCCTCAACTGCTAGCAATGTGCTGTCCAGNTTAGACAAGCAAGACACAAAAGAAAGCAACTGCCAAACTTTGCCAAGACAAGGCAGGCCAGTCNTTCAAAAATCCTACTTCACATAAAAGTCTGTCAGACATTCTAGGCCTGTAGGCTGAAAATGGATGCNCCAATGTTACATAGGAACCTTGGGTGACTGTCCAGGCAGCCAGCTGTTTCTGTCATTTCTTAGTTTTGAAAGTTGTTTGCTCTGCACTTCCTGTTTACCTAGGTAATATATCCTTCTCAGGTCCCTGAGGGAGTTGAAGACTAGATAGCTACATTTATAGTTTTCCTTGTTATCAAATTCAGAAAAGAAACCCACAAAAGAGGTGTAAAGCATGTAAGATTGAAAGACATAAAAAGACAGTTTTGGGTTGGTAATACAAGTTAGGATGGAAAGTGAACAGGCACAACATTTTGGACTCACCAAGATAGGACAGATAATGGAGCATTTTCTCTGAACTTGCCAAATGCAAATGGACTGGACATTGCTAATGTAATTCTTACCTGTATATATTTGTATTTGTACTTATTTGTATATAGTTTTACTATATTAGTGTTAAAACTTTCCCTTTTTATTTAGACAAAAAGGAGAAATATGTTGTGTGATATTTTGATTGTATTCTGACAATAAAGTTTGTTTTGAATCAGAGGGCAGAANTAGCCACTAGCTGACCAAAATTAACCATCGAGGTTTTGGAGGACTGAGGAAGTAGTAAGGCGGGGCTTAGAGAGGTTATCGGCCCCTTTTTGGAGGAAGGAACAGAAGAGGTAGGAAGTCACCGGTGGCTGCTCTGCTGCTTCTCTGATCTTTCAGGTTCCTACCCTGATATCTGACTCCTGATTTTTTATTGATAAAGAAAAATTAGATAAACACATCAACTCTGTCTCTAAATAGATAAATAAACAGCTTTAAAGGATTCTCAAACAACAGGCTTTCAAGACATTTTTAAGAGACCATATAATTAACATGTTAAATACAAATTAGTTTTTAATCTGTTCATTAAAAGATACCTCAATGACCTTTTTAAGCTAAAATTTGAATAAATGGAGTATGTCAATGTATGTACTTATTACATGTATTTAAGACTATAAGTTCCACTATTTTAAAAGCGTCTACCATTTACTTTCTTCAATTTGAGAACAGTTCCCCAATTCTTTGAGGGCCATGAAGACAGAATGAACCATCTGTAAACTATAAAATGCACCATATCCTCCTACACAGCCAAAGCTCATTATTAAAAAAAAAGCTATTTCTCCAAATTAGTGGGTTTGATTATTATAATATAAAAATTAGGTTACATGCCAAGCTACTAATATCTGCATTTTCTAAATTTACTGGGGAATATACTACAAATCTCTAACAAAGCATTTCCATGTACACAACGAAGCTTTCCCTGCCCACTGAGGTTTAGTGTGCCTCATCTCTCTGCTACCCATGGACTTGCCGATGGAGGCCCAGCACTAGAACCAGAAGACAGATACTGGGAAATCTAAGATTCTAAGACAGTGGAACTGGGTTCAAGCTCTTTCCTATTTTACAGGCANTGACCCAAAGCAAATTAGGTCCCTTTGGGGAAATGTGGCTCCTTGTATAATTGACAAGTTAAACAAAAATGCTCACTGTTTTTATAGCATACATGCCCTGAATCTTTGTATAAGATTTAAACTTATTTAAACTAAATATGCTTATTTCTTCCTCCTCCTCCTCCTCCTCTTCTTCTTCTCCCACCACCTCCTCCTCTTCCTCCTCCCCCTGTGATACTAGAGGATTGACTCTAGGGCCTGGCACCTACTAGACCAATTACTCCAGCACTGAGCTGCAGTCCCTTTCTTTTTGTATCATGAGTCAGGGTGATTTCACCAAGTTACTCAGGCTCTCTGTCTCTGAACTCATTATTTTCCTGCCTCAGCTTCCTAAGTAGCTGAGATTACAGTCCAGTCTACCAGGGTTGGCTCTAATCTGCTTCTTCTGTTGTTTTTTGAAACAGGTGTTTGTTATGCAGCCCTGGCTGGCCTGTAACTCGCGATGTAGACCAAGTTGACATGGAACTTAGAGCAGTGCTGCAGTCTCAACAAGGATTACATGTGCCAACACACCAGCCTTCTAAGAGGCTTTTGAAGTCATTAAATAACAAGAGGGAATTTTGGGGGCCTTGTCTTTTCTGAATGTTTAGTTCTGGTTTTAGACAAAACTTTAAGCATGACAAAACGAGTATTTGAATTTAGTCATAAATTTGAGAAGGGAACAGCATCTGCATGAGTTAGTTTCAAGCCATTAGTGCTTGCCAAAAGGAGTGCAGGTCAAAAAAAGCAAATGGTCAAGGCAAACCTAATCATACCTATCAACAAAGCGTAACAGTAGGACATACCAGCTATTAGGGGAAAGGGCAGGGACAGGGGAAGTTGGGGGGAACTCTTTAGCAGGGGAGGGCAGAGGGAGGATAATACAGACGGAAAATGAGGAAAGAGTGATAAATAACTCATAAATAAGTATGTTTGAAAAAGCCATAAAGAAACATTATTTTATGTGTTTATTTAAAATACATGTGTATATATGAACATACATAAACATGTGTGCATATAGACAGTTTAAATGGGGAGATAATGCTCCNCTTCAAGAATCACAGATTATATAACAAAAACCCCCAATCTGGACATGGGAACCCCTTCAAGTTGTTGTTCAGTGGAGTCTAAGAGACGCCCCCAAACAATACAGGCTATTGTCTTGCCTTGGTTGCCTTCTAGAACTTGAACGTAAGATCCTACTGTAAAGTTACCACACAGTTTGGACACAGGACGTGGTGGAATCGAGATGGAACTGACCTGGAAGTTTCTTCCCTGAGGACTAGTTCTCATAGTACCCAAAGGTACCATGCAAGATGCCAAGGGAGAAAAGTAGCCAATGGTCCTACATAGCTGTAAAACGTATGAACCACAACAATGACAAGCCTAGCAAGATATCTCTGATGGTACAATAGTGGCATTATTATCTTGGGTGTAACCAACACTGTCTAATAGGACTTAAGGTCTACTCAATAGGAGGGAATTCATGTCTGGTCTTGTAAACCTAGCCAACCACCTGTGACTGGAGAGGTCATCAATCCTAGAGGAGAAGCCATTGCTGCTGTTTTCCTAACTCAACAGAATTTCTAATTATATTCTAAATACTTATCCTTACACCCACAGGTAAGTGTAGCTCTTACTCCCCTCTTCAGACCCACAACTGGTCAAAATACAGAGAATAAATGACCACAGGATGCCTAGCCTCCACTGGTATCAACAGCACAACCCCTACGCCTGAGGCTCAGGGAACATTACTAAAGGAGGGATGGAAAACTGTAATAGCCCGAGAACCAGGACTATTAGTATGAAAGGGACGCTGCCCTCATGAATCTCAACAATAGGGTTGTCTAAAGAAGACCTGCATAAGGATGACACCAGTCCACATGCTAATGCAATAATGGATGGTTAACCACAATACGAAGAGCTACAGGCAAATAAAGGATAGCTACTGAGAAGGGAAATCAGTCTGTCCAGAGACAAGCCCTGATAGGTTATTCTCCAGCCTCAAGCAGTCAGCTCTAAACTCTTGTACATAAGAACAATAATGGGCTCAGTAGGTTCTGTGTGTGTGTGTACGTGTGTGTGT
>LZPO01066325.1:175272-187301 GCA_001675575.1 Neotoma lepida | reverse complement strand
AAGCTACTCCCAGTGACAACAGTTGCTTGTGCAGCCTGAGGATCAAGATATAGGACTCTCACCTCCTTCTCCAGCACCATGTCTGCCTGTACACCACCATGTCCCACCATGATGATAATGAACTAACCCTCTGAAACTGTAAGCCAGCCCAATTAAATGTTTCCTTCATAAGAGTTGTCGTGGTCCTGGTGTCTCTTCACAGCAGTAGAAACCCTAACCGAGAATGGAGAAGAAACTTCAAATTCAAAAGTTCTCAAATTATGTACTTTTAGCTAAATGTGGTTTTTATCAGTTCAGCTTCTTAGACTGTGGGTGGCACATATGTGAATATGTGTTGTTCTGATTGGTTGATAAATAAAGCTGTTGGCCAATGGTGAGGCAGAATAAGGTTAGGGGGGACATTCTAACTAGAGAGAGAGAGGAAGAAGAAAGCAGAGCTGGGCAGACGCTGCTAGCCACCACCAGAAGAAGCAAGATGTAAAGGTACTGAAAGGCCACAAGCCACGTGGCAAAGTATAGATTAATAGAAATGGGTTAATTTAAGATGTAAGAGCTAGCTAATGAGAAGCCTGAGCCATTAGGACGTAAGTCTGTAAATAATATAAGCCTCTGTGTGTTTACTTGGGACCAAGTGGTTGCAGGACGCATGGGTAGGAGAGATTCGTGGGTAGGAGAGATTCCTCCCGACTGCAGGGCCTGGGCAGGACACAGAAAAACTTCCAACTACAGTTCTGTACACACAGCATGCCCAGGATTGCCTCAAACGCCTCACCATCTAGCTTTCACACCAAGTGCTAAGAGTGTGTGAGCCTCTATGCCCAGCTTACATTCCCATCTTTGCTTATTTTTATTTAAAAAATTAGAAATTCCCAGCATGCATTTCATACATGCTCTGAAGTGTGCAAATGACCTTACCTCTCTCACAGACAGCTGTGGTGGGAAGGAAACAGATAAAACCACGCTGGTGAATTCAAATCCAGAGGCTTCAACCTTTTGGCACACCTAAAAGAGTATTACAAATATGTAAACTCCCAAGAATTGCTGAAAATGTGGCTCCAATCATAACATTCCTCCCAGGAGATGACATTGTATGACTTCCCAACATTCACTTAGGAGCTGGGGGCTGAGGCTCAGGAGCACTGCACTTGCCCGGTATGTGCCAGGCCAATCACTAGCACTGCCCAAAACAAACGCAACAAACAAAACTGACACATCTGGGGGAGCACTCTCCACAGACACCCTGAGAACAAACAAAACTGACACATCTGGGGGGCACTCTCCACGGACACCCTGAGAACAAACAAAACTGACACATCTGGGGAGCACTCTCCACGGACATCCTGAGAACAAACAAAACTGACACATCTGGGGAGCACTCTCCACAGACACCCTGAGACTAAGCATGTGTTAGTTCTCACCCTACAAAACTGGCAGTTTCAGGACAACATGTTGAGTGCCAGACAGATATTATTAATTTTGCAATATGTTGATACAACAACTTCAGAATAGTTGGTCTTTTCTAATTAAGAAGAGATTTCAGTGATCAACTGGTACAGACCAAGTTGAACTGAATGGTACTGTTCAGGAATGGTAGGTATAAGAATTCTANCTTTAAGGCTAACACCNTCTCTGATCACACCTATAATGAGATTGTTTACCTTTATAATAAACTCTTTCTCACAGAATTCTTGAAGAATTCCTAAGCAAACATTGCACACACTCAAATNTGAAGGCTCAGAGGCAATGCTTTCGTCTTCCGTGGCAGAGATCCCCTCCTCTCCATTTCCACTCAAGTTATCCATTCCATCTTCTTGAAGACGAATTTTCTTCAATGGTGGGTTTGGAACTTCCACAATTAATTCATCTTTTTCAGTTTCTAGAAATTTCTGTAGATCATTGAACAACTCCTGAAAAGTTAAGAAAAAGCAGTAGCATTTTAAAGTGGCTTTGAGGTTCCTAAGATGAAGAGTGAAAGTCAGCCAGGTGTGGCGACACATGTCGTTTTTGTTTTTGTTTTTGTTTTTTAATTAATAGTTGAATGACCTTCCCAAAAGAACTACAAAAGAGATTTGTAAATTTGTTGATGGAGACTTTCTACTTAAGATTACGGTTTTAGCTTCACTGATTTGTGAAATTCTTTTGGGAAAACATACACATATAAAATAGGCATTTGATTAGTGTGTGGATTAAATGCATTAATAAATTCAGTCATCAGTAATGCACGGACGTCACATAAGAGATCTGCCTACCTATGAGCACTGGGATTAAAGGCGTGTACTATGTAATGCCTGTCCTGGATCCCAGGCCTCTGGTCCCACTATCGCACTCAGAGGCAGAGGCAGCAGATCCTTGTGAGTTCAAGCACCCAGGGCTACATAGCGAGGCACTGTCTCAAAAAAGGTGTAGAGAAGATTGTAACAGCACAGACTCATACAACACTGGCTTATATCAGTTCAGGAGTAACCAATTTACTACAGCAGCGGCTTTCTAGGAAATCTGAGACCAATCTGTACATTGTAAAAGAAATATCTCTTACATTCTAAGAGACTAGAACTTTTGCTGAAAGTCAAGTTAATAGTACACCTTGAAGTCACTTCAGACTGCTATCCTACTGTGTGCTCTACCTGTCTGTTTAACCTGACTTTAAGGGAACAACTAACAATCAACCTTACTTGCCTTGGCTTTCCCATGTAATCCTTTATAACCTAAGCTAATGTATAGCTATAACCTTAAATTACGTACTCTCCCACAACCTTGGCCCAAGAGTTAAGCACATGTGTTTGCTTGTATATTATGATAATCATTCCTCNAAACAGCAAATAAGCTAAAAGCAGTCTTATAAAATGAATATCCACCATAAATGCTGAAAGCAGCATTCAGCTATTGACTGACTGCGTTTCCTATCTGGGTCAGTTGGAGTCAGAACTCACTCCTTGTAAAACTGTTAAATATTTCTGTAAAGCATTCCTCAGCCCTTCTCCATGTGATGACTTCTATGCTTTTCAATAAAAGAAATAGTTAGAGAGATGGTTCAGTGGTTAAGAACATGTACTGTTCTTCCAGAGGACCACATCAGGTGGTGGCTCACAACTGTGTAACTCCAGCCCCAGGGGATCCAATGCCTCTGGCCTCTGTAAGCACCCACACACATGACATATACTCACAGACACATGATTAAAAATAAAATTTAAAATATATTAAAAAATGAAAGAGAACAAAGTCCTTTGTTAGGAACAGACACACAAGGACAGACACACAAGAGAGCCTTTGGGCAGGCACAGATTCAGACTCACACACCAGAGGCCAGAGGCATTGGATCCCCTGGGGCTGGAGTTACACANTTGTGAGCCACCACCTGATGTGGTCCTCTGGAAGAACAGTACGTGTTCTTAACNACTGAACCATCTCTCTAACTATTCCTTTTATTGAACAGCACAGAAGTCATCACATGGAGAAGGGCTGAGGAATGCTTTACAGAAATAATGACAGAGACATGGGAGAACAAACCAGAGAATTCAAATGGGGTCCTCATGGTTAAACGACACCAAGAAGAAGTGCTTTCTGTCCTTAATGTGACACCAATGAATTTATTATTAATGTATGTAATCCACACACTAATCAAATGGCTATTATATATGTGAATATTTTTCCAAATGAATTTCACAAATCAGTGAAGCTACAATTGTAATCTTAAGTAGAAAGGCTCCATCAACAAATTTATAAATCTGGCTTATGGTTCTACTGGGAAGGTCATTCAACTGCCAATTCAAAAAAAATCANTTCTAATTACTAAAACATAAAAAATATAAACTGGGGCAGGGCAGTGGTGGCGCACACCTTTAATCCCAGCCCTTGGGAGGCAGAGGCAGGTGGATCTCTGAGTTTGAGGCTAGCCTGGTCTACAGAGTGAATTCCAAGACAGCCAGGACTGTTACATAGAGAAACCCTGTCTCAAAAACAAAACAAAACAAAACAAATACACATATGTATGTATGTATGTGTGTGTGTGTGTGTGTGTGTGTGTGTGTGTATACAAACTGGGACGGAGATGTAGTTCAGTGGTAGAATACTTGCTTAGCATGCATGAAGCTCTGGGTTCCAACTCCAACAGCGAAGAACAGAGACAGACACACAGACACACAGACACACAGACACACACACATATACACACACAGGAAATCACAAGCTGATTTTTATCCTTGCTAAGTTATTTAACACCTCACAGCACAGTGTTAGTTAATGTGAAATCTCATCACATTATGAATAATGAAATCTCATCATTTAGTTGAGCAAGTGAAGATAATTTTTGAGACAGATTTCACAGTGCTAACACTTGGCGCCTTGACTACAATCCATTTGTAGGCATTAAGTGAAAGAAGCGCTCTTCTCCATTTCTGTCTAGTTTCTGTCATTCCCTGTATTAGAATGTGAACAAGCCTCCCCTTAAGAACGCTCCAGGCCTCCTCTACTCCCCCCATGGAATGCTCCGTTTTCCTTGAGTTCTCCCACATCAGCTCAGTTGTCGGATAAACCGTTTGACTTCAGTTAGACTATACTAACATAAGAAAATTTTTTCATTCAAACATTAAATTCATTTTGTTGATGTATTAGCGCTCCAACTTTCACAAAAAGTCCTACATACACACAATCAGGTATACTACGGCCCACANAAATGTTGTAACATGAGTATAACATAGTATGTACATGTGTGTGCTCATGTACTGCTACATGACTGGAACAAAACACAGCTTGAAATATTTCAAAAAAGCCTTCAAATACTTTGTTTATATTTATTCACAAAGAATATTACAAGTCAAAGTTGCTGACAGTCTCTCTCTATAAAATGTATTTGAATCCAGTACATATATATAGTGTGGTGTGTGTGGAAAAAGTATGAGGAAGTACACAAAGCTAGATATAAGCTGAGCATTTCTACACATAGCAACTCTCACTGCACATGTGCTACTTCTGGTTTCCAGTTGCTTTCATATATTTACTAGATCATGTCCTTAAAATCCTGTGAGATAGAGGGTATCACCATTCNCACGTACAGAGAAGTAAACTGAAGGTGTACAGTGATGGAACTGAGATTCAAATCCACGTCTTCTAGCTCCAAATCCTAGGCTTTGGATTCAGACACACTGTTCAATTACTAACTTGCTCATTTAATAGCTGTTTAACTCTGGGCAGGCTGCTTAACCTCTCTGTGTTTCAGTCGATTCATCTGAAAATAGAGATAATCATTGCACGTACTTACAAAAGAGTAAATGACAGCTTAATATGTAGTAACAATAGACGAACACTAGGAACTATTATTATTTCTAACATAGTAGAAACAACACAATGATATAGAAAAAGAATAACGATTGCTACATCATTTANTAGCAATTTTTAAAATAAACTGAGTATGTATGTATGAATGTAAATATTTACACATGTATACAATTATTTGCCTTTGNAAAAAATGTCATTGTTAGTATCAACTGTATGTCACAGGCATATTCTATATTTTATGCGAAGATATTCTATTCAATGACACAGCTCTCTGTATTACTGTTAATGTGAGAAACTCTATAAGTGTTTTGTGTTACTAGTAACAGGAATAGTGGTCATGCTAAGCACTTACTTTTAAAGGCTTCCTGACACAGCCAGGTATCCCACAATGCTCCTGACAATGCTGACTGCATGGCTGTGCATGGTGGGCCCTAGATTACACTGCCTGGTAACACTCCATCTTAATTTAAGTACACTCCATGAGGTTCCTACAAGCACAAAGTAATTGAAGGACACATTTCTCAGATCATACCCCCTTCACTGAGTGAAACAAGTGGTAGGCTGGGGACATGGGTCAGTGCCAGGGTTCACTGGCACATGTGAATCCCTGGGTTCAATGCCCAGCACCAGAAGAATACAAATGTCCATATAAATGGTAATACACAAGGGGAATGACCAGGACAAGCAACATGGCCCATTGGGTAAAAGCACTTGGCACACAAGCCTACTAACTTGTTTGATTTCCCAGGGTCGATGGTGGAAGAGAACAAACTCCCACACACACATCTTTGCAAGCGGACACAGGCACGCACACGCGCACGCGCACACATATACACATACACACCATACTCATAAATACATACATATTCATAAAAATAACAGATAAAATTTAAATAAAAAAAGATAACTAAACTCATTTTCTATTTAAAAGAAGAAATCAGGACTATGACCCTGCCCCCTCCTGTTGTATAGCATTAACNTCAGGTAAGAAGTATTATCTTGTGCTATTTTGTTTAGATGCCCCTTTTAAAACGTCTACACAAGTAATGAATGTAGCAAAAAATTCCAACAAAGATCTCTCTCTCCACTACTGTTCAATGGTAATGTAATCAATCAAAGAGCAACTATATTCCTACATCAAATTTTTTTGTTTTGTTTTTTTCAAGACACAGTTTCTCTGTAGCTTTGGAGCCTGTCCTGGAACTTGCTCTGTAGACCAGGCTGGCCTTGAACTCACAGAGATCTGCCTGCCTCTGCCTCCCAAGTGCTGGGATTAAAGGTGTGCGCCACCACTGCCCAGCTTCTACATCAAATTTTTAAGGTAACTGCAATTCCAAAATTATTTTAGTAGGAATAGTTTTGTTAATTTTCCTTCTTTAGTGGAGTTATGGAGCACTGTACTCAAAGCTGGTGACATTCATTCTAACTATAAAAGACATCCCTTAACTTAAAAAAAAAATACCTTGGATGGGCGTTTGTAAGGTGCATGAAGATCCACACCACAGAATCTGAAGATACATCTTGGACAGGTACCAGAACTGAACAACAACTGGGCCAGGTGCTTGTTTTCCTCACTCAGTGGAAACATACTAGTAATTACAACTAGAAGAAAGAAGACCACAGTGAGCAGTTTCAGTATTTTACTGCTACAAACAAACATGCCCTTGAGAAAAACTAGCTCATTTAAAAAACTCTATTTTATACTCTCCAACAAGGCTTGTTCCATCTATAGTCTAAAATAGGAACTTGACTACATGAGTATGTGAGTTATAGCGGAGAGGAACAAAGAAAGTCAAGCTCATTCTGGACATACAGTAAGAACTTTCAGACATCAGGCCTGGGGACCACTCAGGGTTGCCTGTGTAAACCTTTCAAGAGAATGCTTAAAATATGAGGACATACTCTATTTAAAAAAAAAAAATGAAACTCTGTGTGGTCAAGGATTTATTTCAGTATCTGAATCCCTTCCACCAGCTCACTTAACCTGATAGTTTAATGTCAAGTAAAGATTCTGGGAGGAGCTAAAAATAATTATGTAAAATGCACCCTCTCGCCAGGTGTAGTGGCTCACACTTGTAATTTCAGTACACAGGAGGCCGAGGCAAGTGGATCACCACGAGTTCAAGACCAACCTGGGCTTAATAAGGAGTCAAAGCCAGTCTGGGCTACAGAGTGAGACCTTGGAAAGGAAGGGAGAAAGAGGAGAGGAGGGAAAAGGAGGGGGAGGGAAAAATCCCCTAACAGAGAAATGCTATGGAATAATCCTTCTGTACACTGTGAGGATGTGTTGTTCTCACTGTTAATACAAAGCTGATTGGTCAATGGCTAGGCAGGATTTTTGGTGCAGAGAGAATGCTGGGGAGAAAAAGGGTGGAGTCAGAGGAGGCACCATGAGACTAGGAGTGAGCAGGATGGGAAGTACTTAGATGAGACTTGGGGCAGCACACAGATTAATAGAAATGGGTTGATTTAAGTTATAAGGGCTAGCTAAAAACAAGCCTAAGCTATCATCCAGGCATTTATAATTAATAATAAGTCTCTGTACAGTTATTTGGAAGAGGGCTGGCCAGTCAGAAAAACTTTAGTGTTAGTTAACATCAAGCATTTGATTCAATATAGAATTAACCTTTTAACTCAAAAGAGAAACAAATACACCTTCTTCTAAAAAAACAAATCAATAGGCTCGTTTAAAGAACACTTCACAGTGAAGCCTTACCTCTGGACTTAATTAACAATGTTCAAATTTAGGCTCTTCCTTTTGGCTTAAAGACTGAATGCTATTTCTCCACAGTTCAATAGAATAAAGGTATCGTGCAAAGCCAATAAACAACAATCACAATCTCCAGGCTCTGAAAAGTTCCCAAACCTGTTAAGAATTGCCAAACTTCCTGTCCTGAGTGATTTGATGAAATCTCAAACAAACAAAACGCTCACAAGTGTGGTAATAATCAAAGTACGGGAGCTGCAAAAGGACTCAATACCATTCTCACCTAGCAATAATCCAGTGACTCCTCAAACACGTTAACATTAAAATGACATACACCTTGAAGATGATTAGTTCATCTCGATGTGATGAAATGGTAGGATTTTGTAAAAAGAAATGAGTTGTGACCCGATATTGGACTTACCTTGGAAAACAAGCCCTGAAAAATACCTCTCACACCTAAGTTTTTCAATGTGGGTCTCCGCTGTTAAGACTTTTGCTGTTTGTTTCTATTACAGAAAGAACTGAAAAGTTGCAACAGAAGCCCCTCCCAGGTGTCAGAATGTCTACAGGGAGCCCAGCTTCATCCAATGGAGAGGAAAGACTATTTTTTTGTTTTTACAATTACAAAAAAATAATAATAATAATCGAAAAATGGAAGAAAGAATAAAACACAGGGNAAAAAAGAACAACAACCCTGAAACAGTCTGAGTTTCCACCATAATATCTTTGTAACTGCATTATCACATGCACAGGCGCGGTTCCTCCCTGGGCACAGGGCTTGGGAGAGGCATGGGAAACGCTCAGAGCCCTTAACTCTCTTTGCTAGGGTTCTAGAAACTCCCCACTCACTCCAGCTGGCTAACAAACAAAAAGGACTCCAGCCACACCTTTTTGGCACCCAGTCCCTAACCCCTCACCTCATACCTCCTCGGCCTTACCTTCTCCCAAGAGACTGGAGCCAAGATTTAAACCCTTTAGGCCGTGGGTGGGATCGGGGAAGGCTATAGACAGAGCACCTGCTGCGCCTAACAGTTTTGTTCCCCAAGGAAACGAGAGCTTCAGAACGAAAGTACCAGGCCTTTCACGAAAGGGATGCGTGAACGGCCCCTCTCGCCTGCAGGGAGATCTGTAAGGCTGTCGAGCTTGCAGTCTTGGACTCTGGCTCGCTCCGCGAACGCAGACAGCAAGAGGCTTCACTGCGAGCCCTAGGAGTCCACCCGCAAAGAAGCCTCCGTGGGACTCGGCATCTAGGGCATAGTAGCAGCTGCCAGAAATGTCGATGAGCCCCTACTCACATTTGAAACGCAAACCAGGGAAAATAAAACAGGAGCTTTCCGTCCCCTCCCACGCCAAGCCCACGCCAAGCCCACGCCACCCCCCTGAATCAGCTGTCCCCTCCCTCCCTCGTACCTCAGCTGAAGCGGACCACACTCCTTGGCCTGACGTCAGGCGTGGGCGGGGTGGAGGGCTCGGCGCTCTGCCCGTCGTGCCTGGCTAGCCAGGCGCTCCTTCACCTAGCCGGCGTAGTCGCGGCCCTGAGCCGTAGCGGAGCAGGCGGAGAGATGGCGTCTCAGCCGCCGCCGCCCCCGAAACCCTGGGAGACCCGCCGAATTCCCGGGGCCGGCTCCGGCCCGGGGCCAGGCCCCGGCCCCACTTTCCAGTGAGTGTGAAACCTTTGGGACGCGAGTTTTGCGGCCAGAGCGGGGACCTGGCAGGAGGCGGTTGCAGCCGTTACGGGGGCGAGGCATCCCCTGCCCGCCCCGGCCCCGGGCGAGCGACGAGCGGCTCTCCGAGGCGGACAGCTGCTGGCTGTGAAGCTGCGAGGTCTCCGCCGGGGCGCCCTACGGGCTTCACNGGTGCCGGTGCTTGAAAGAAAAGCAGCGGCTCTTTATTTGCGGGACACAGGCGGGGGGGACGGGGGAGCGGCGAGAGCCTAGCCGGCTTCAAAGCTTCGAGCTTGGGTCTGTGGCCCAGCGCGACGTCGGCCCTGCCTGGACAAGGATTGGGAGCAAAAGTCATTGGAAAAGCTATTTACAGCCTCTCCAGAACTTGGTTGAACGCCCCAAAGGTCACTTTTACGCAACCTAGAACCCAGGTTTATACCCTTGGCTTTCTTTTCCAGNGTAACTCAGTTAACGTTTCGGGTTGAGAGTTGAAAGAACAACTCTCAAACAAGAATTCTAAATCTGTGGGTGGTCTTTGTGTGCCAAATTGTATGTGTGCATGTGTGTCTGTTTACGGCCTGTAAAGTTTTTATATGCTTTGATTTAAAACAGTAACAAATGGGGCCGCAACTTTTAAAGGTTTACGACAGAATTGGAGTTTTACGAACCTGTGTTTTCTTTTGCGTAGATAGACATCTTAATCCAGGCGACGTGATTTGTAAGTTTAGAAATCCAGGGCCCATTTGTATGTTTTTTCCCTGACATGTCAAAATCTCAATATATTGGAGCTCTTCTCTGCTGTTGGGAAATCTGGTGATCTTTAAAGTGCGTAAACACTTGGACACAGTAACTAACACATTCAAAGAAAGTGGCAAACTGTATTTATTAAGCCATTGCAACACTTGTAATGGTACTTTCATTAGAAAGTGTGTGTTCTTTGCTTTTGATAGCTATCCCGTCAAACTCCTATCTTAGGTTTTGGGTTTTTTGTTTGTTTTGTGTGTGAGGGAGAGTGTAAAGCAGTAAATTTTATGATTGTCTTTTCTGTACCTACTTATATTTGTTTTAGTATGCAAATACGGGTTATTCCAGTAATGTTGAACTTATCTTGTATTTCTAAGTGAAGCTGCCTAGCTTTCTTTTATTAATGGACTGCCCTGAATTCTCTATTATTTTAAGGTCTTTACTTATATTCCTATGTGAAATTGAATTCTTTTTAAAGATTATACTTTTTGTCTTTATCTCTGTTTTATAACTTGAGAAAATTTTGCATTGAAAAAAATTTATTGAAAACTTTCCATTCTATTCTTTTATAGGTAGATGGTTTTCTCTTTAAGGTTTTATATGATACCTAGACCCTCTTTAACATAATTATATGCATATATCTGTGTTTTTTCCATCCATGTCAGTAGCTACAATATTCAGTAGCCAGAGTGTTTTAAGAGTTCATTCATTCATTTCCTTCCTTCTGTCTTTCTTTCTTCCCAGACAAGTGTCTTACTCATGGAGCCCAGGCTGGCTTTGAAATCCCAGTGGTCTTCCTGCCTAAGCTTCACAAGTGTTGGGACTTACAGGCAATCACCTTGTTCTATATTTTTCTTTAACTCAGGAAAGTCTTTGCAACAGTTATAACTTTTATATTGTTTGAACACTATCCCATCTATTAAACCAGTGGTTCTCAACCTCCCTAATGCTCTGACCCTTCAATATGGTTCCTTATGTTGTGGTGACCTCCAAGTATAAAATTATTTTCATTGCTACTTCATAAGTATAATTTTGCTGCTGTTAGAAATTGTAAGGTAAATATTTTTTGGGCAAGGGGTCATGGCCCAAAGGTTGAGAACCTCTCTATTGAACATTGTATCAGAAAATATTTCTCATACAAGAAGCATTATCTTTCTTTTTAATTTTTCCTTTGAGTCAGGCCTGGCTGTCCTGGGACTTGCTTTGTAGACCAGAGTGGCCCCGAACTCTTACAGAGCCTCTGTCTCTCAGGCTGGGATTAGAGGCGGCACCACCACCAGGCTCTTAATGTGCCTTGAACTGTAAAAATACCTACTCTTCGGTTAGCAAGAAATTTGGAGGTCACCAGTCTTAACATCACGGGACCTCATTGTTTCCTGGCTTTTTGTTTTCTGGTAGATTTTTTTTTTTTTGATAATTTCAATCATTCTTATCTTATTCTTACCTAAGCATGTCTCCCCCTCCACCCCCTGCTGTCTGCTTTCACTATTTTTCTGATTGTGTGTTTTGTTTTCAGCAGTAAACTGTTTTAGGCCCCCTTGTGGTTTTCTTTGTATTATTCTGGGTTGGAGTCCTAGGAGTGCTTAGGTCTGACTTTGGTACCTTTAAAGAATTTCAGAAAAATTTCAGCCATTTTTTTC
>LZPO01066325.1:163544-175175 GCA_001675575.1 Neotoma lepida | reverse complement strand
CTCCTTTAACCCCCCTCCCTCCCTTACATCCCCTCTTTGATTTTTTTTGAAACAGGGTTTCTCTGTATAACCACCGTGGCTGTCCTGGAACTCATTTTGTAGACCAGGCTAGCCTTGAACTCACAGAGATCCACCTGCCTTTGCCTCCCTGAGTGCTGGGATTAAAGGCATGCACTACCACACCTGGCTTTGTTGTCTCTTTATATACTCCCTTTTTTTATTTTTATTTATTTATTTNTTTGTCTTTTTGAGACAGTCTTGATAAATTGCCTAGGCAGACTTCAAACGCCAGATCCTCTTGCCTCAGCTTCCCAAGTACTAGATTATAGGCTTGACAACCTCACCTGGCTATGGTACAGTTTGTGTGTGTGTGTGTGTGTATAAATTGCCTAGGCAGACTTCAAACGCCAGATCCTCTTGCCTCAGCTTCCCAAGTACTAGATTATAGGCTTGACAACCTCACCTGGCTATGTGTGTGTGTGTGTGTGTGTGTGTGTGTGTGTGTGTGTGTAAAGGCCAGAGGTCAACCTCAGAAGTCTTCCTCTGTGATTCTCTCTACCTTATTTTTTGAGACAAGGACTGTCACTGACCCTTGAGTTAGTCCATTAGGCTAAACTGCTGGCCCAGAGACCCTGGGAACCTTCTGGGATTACAGGAACGTAAGTGCCAAGGACCCAAAGTCCAATCCTCATGCTTACACAGCAAGGACTCCCCTACTCAGCCACCTCCCCAGCCCTAGGCCTTTATTTCTTAATGTACCCTGTATCCTATTAAACCAGTCATTGAGTTCATAGATTGAAAGGTTTTGGGTTTGTTTATAGTTACCTTTGGGTCTGACTTTATGTCTTCTATGATTTGCTGAGAAATCCTAATCTTTTTGTTTGTTTGTTTTTAATATACTAAGCATAGTTTAAGTTTAAAATCTGCGCCATTTTCTGGATTTCCCTATAGATAGGGAACTCTTTGTATTTTCTTATATTGCTCTTTTTAAAAATATATAATTTTGTCATCATAATGGCCCATTATTTTTTAAATGGAAGCTGAACCTTACATACAGGTATTTAAGATGATTTGAGACCTAGGAACTGTGTCTTCCTCCAGAGACATATTTTTGACCAGTTGTCAGGGCACTAGCAATCTAGGGTTACTTTAATCCAGTCAAGGATCGAGCTGCTTTGAAGAGTGGTGTTTAGACAAAGGCTGTCTATTTCCTCTCAATCCTTCCTCCTTTAAGGCCCCAATCTGAAGTGTGATGCTTTACCCCTCCTGTTTAGGCCTCTGAACACTAGTTTGTATCCTTTAGTTCTTGTTCCACGCATTGCCTTAAACAGCACTAACCAGTTTCCATCAACCATCTTCCTGGATTAGCCACTGGCCCTCGAGAAAACCTGAAAATGTTAAATTCTGGATTTGTTTTTCTTCTTAGATCTTGACTTTAAAATTCTCAGTACCTTGTTCTCTAATGCTTTAAGCAAAATATTTTTCATTTGTGACCCCCTTCAACTGGCTTTTCTAGTTAGCTGCTTCTAGTTAAGTCTGATTACACAGTCTACCCTTAGCTACAATTCTCAGGTCTTCTAGTCTCCTCAATTTACAGCAACTGATTTTCTTCTTGTGTTTACTTAGAAGGCATTCCGTAAAGCTGTGGCATCATGTCTAAGATTCCTAGTACATTTCTTCACATTTACATGGTTTTTTATTTCATTTGTTTGTTTTGGTTTTTTATGTGTACGTAGCCTTGGCAGGCCTGGAATTTGGTATGTAGACTGGCTAGCCTCAAACTCAGAGATGCACCAGTCTCTGCCTCCCAAGTGCTGATATCAAAGGTGTGCACCACCGTGCTCAGCTCATTTGACTTTTTTTAAAATAGATAGTACTGTTGTATCACTGATCCATTTTAAATATCTAGAATCTTTGCTTTGGGCTGTTAAATTGTTTTTCCTTTAACTTTGTTTTCATTACTATTTTTGTTAACCTGGTGTCTTAGTTTTTCTTTGTTTTNTTTTTTTTTTTTTACTTCATGTTTTTTACTTCATGTCTCTAAAATTAGGAATTTTAGAATTTTACTTTCTTCCACGTTTTTCTTTCTCTCTGCAGAGTAGTTTTCTTGCTTCTGCTTGTGTGCACCCCTAGCACCCAATCCCACATAAGAATCAGATGTAAAAATAATGGATTAGACCAAAGATATTACCATTGACTGTAGAAGTTAATTTGCTTCCTGGGCTCTTTGTGTTTATCTTTGACATTTTCTTTCTCACATATAAACAGTACATCTTGATATTATGCACCTCCTGCTCCCCACCTGGCACCTCCAACACACCCCCAATCCCTCTTCACGTCTTTTTTGTAACCAGCTGAGCACTGCCTATTGGAATGTTGGCTGATATTGTTGGCTTCATCCTGTGCAGGTTTTGTGCAGGTTGCCATAGCTGCGATGAATTCCTAAGTTGTGATGGCCATGTCATGTCATGTCTNGAAAACAGCATTTCATGGCACTCCTCTCCATCCTTTGGCTCTCACATTCCCCGCCTCCTCTTCCCCAGTGTTTCTAGGTTTGTAGAGCAAGGGTTAATAGAGGATAGAGATGTCCCATTTATGGCTAAGCAATCCATAGTCACTTATTCTCACTTTGACCAGTTAAGAGTCTCTGCCCTTGACCACTTCGGACAAGCTTCTCTGGCCGAGGGAGGGCAGCCCTGTGTGTATAAACGCAAATGTTTAGAAGGTAGTTTACAGCGTGTCTATTGAGCAAAGCCAACAGTATCAGGTGTGTGTCTGTATGTACGTCCGCTCACCAGGCCTTTGATCTGACTAGCCATGGGCTTTTGACCAGATTTATAGCACCACACATGAATTCCTTCCTGTGTAGCAGGCCTCTAAGGCCTCTAATCCAATCCAAAAATAATTGGTTACTCCTTGCCATTATTTTATTACTGGGTGCATCTTCCCTGGCAGGTTAGTATTGTAGCATGCAAGGGCCACTGCTGGGTAATAATACTAATGGGTTTTTCTCCCTCCACCTCCCCCACCCCATGGCCTGCATAACATCTTGTGGCACAGAAGCTAGTAAGCAGGGAAAAGTTTTTAAGTCAGTTCCAGCTTGATTTCTACATATTCTGCAACCAAAGTGTGCAGCTCTTTAGCAATAGGATTGTATTATCTAGTTCTGGAAGGCAACCAAGAATAATGACAATAGCCTGTGTTATTCTGGAAAGGTATGTAACTTTCTTTAAAAAAAAAAAAGTGGACAGCAAATTCTGTAGTATCTTTTTTTCTTTTTTTGAGACAGGGTTTCACTGTGTAGCTTTGGAGCCTTTCCTGGAACTCACTTGGTAGTCCAGGCTGGCTTCAAACCTACAAGATCCTCCTGCTTCTGCCTCCCGAGTGCTGGGATTAAAGGCNTGCGCCACCACCGCCCGGCTTTGTAGTATCTTTTTTTGCACCAAGGACCTGACTCTTAGCCTCAGTGAACTAGTTCCATTTGAGTAGAACGCTTCACTTTGTTATTTCTAGTTTCCTGACTCACCTTGTGATTCCTGACACAGAAGTCAGTAGGCCTGTAGCACCAGCCTCCACCACATTGTGTTCTGTTTGTGTTTTGTGCCCTAAGTGTATTTATCTGTATTAAATCTAAATACATCAGCCTTTCTCCTATGCTTTTACTTTGGGGCAGGACTGCTTTGTCAGAGCCTAAATGTGCAGTTTGCTGTTTGGCCCTTCTCAAGCTTTGTTTCCTTTTTAAAATATTGGATTCAGTTATTTGTTTGTTTCAAGTAAGATTTATGGTAACTTTTTTATAATGTTAAGTTAAAGCTTTATCCTGGCATCAGATATTACCATTTTGTAATTAGACATGAAATATTTGATATAAACAAGGATCATGTGTGAGTGAGGAAACACACATGCAAGCCCATGTGTGGAGATCAGAGCACTACTTCTGGGAGTCAGTTTTCTCCCACTGTGGTTTTAGGATCTAACTGACATCATCAGGCTTGCAAGGCAACATTTTTATCCACTGAGCTACCTTGCTAATTGTCCTACTTTAGAATAGAGTGGAAAGAAAAAGCCAAATGTAATCTGTAAACTAATTAAATTTTTTTATTCAACAAAAAAAGAGTTTTAAAAGACATTTCAAGGTAGCTGGAGAGATGGCTCGGCACTTAAGAACACTTGCTGCTTTTGCAGAGGACCCAGGCTTGGTGCCCAGCACCCACCCACATGGCAAGTCATAACCCTCTGTAACTCTAGTTTCAAGAGATTCAACACCCTCTTCTGGCCTCTACAGAAGGCACGTAATCCATATACGGACAGACAGACAAAACATCCATCCACATAAAGTAAAAATAAATGTTTTTAAAGACATTTTGACTATTCCAACTCAATAATAAAAATAAATACTAAAAAGACAGTGATAAAAAGCTCACTTAATTGTGAAGAAAGTAAGCTAGTGAGGTAGCTTAGTGGGTAAAAATGCCTGTCATCAAGCCTGCTGACTTCAGCCACATCCTTGGATCGACATGGGGAAAGAGAGAACTTAATGCCCACAAGCTGCCCTCTGACCTCCGTATGCACACGATAGCATGTGCCTATTCCCCATATTCACACACAAGTAAATTTAAAAATGTAAGTGAGGAAAGTATGTAGTTGATTCTACTGGTAAGATTTTAAAGTAGCCAAAAGGACATAAAAAGATGCTTAATATTATTACCCTTCAGAGAAATGCAAATCAAAACCACAGTGAAACTGGAAGAGGTGGCACATACCTGTAATCCCAGCACGTAGGAGGTTGAAGCAAGATCAGAAGTTCAGAGTCATCCTTGGTTTTGTAACAAGTTTGAGGCCAACCTGGGCTACATGAGACCCTGTCTCAAAAACAAGCAAAAGAACCACAGTGAGATGTTACTCTTCGGCCATTAAGTTGACTACTTAAAAATGCCACTAACAAGAATGTGGGGGAATCTATAGTCTTCAAACACTGCTGGTGGGAATGTAAAATTACGGTATGGTTGCTTGGAAACTAGTCTGGCAGTTCCTGCAAAGGTAAAACATAATATTTAGTATATAACCCAGCAATTCACTATAGGTATAGACCCAAGAGATATAAAAATGTCTTACAAATCTTGTGTATAAGTCTTCATTAGTGGCATTACTCAAAATAGTCATAGCATGGAAACAGCCCAGATGTCCCCTCACTGAAATATATAAATAAATATACTTTGGCTATAATGAGTAATGAATGTTCCAAAATCTGAAACTTCACGAGGAATGACATAATGCCACAAGTAAAAATTTTTACATCTGACATCAGGTGATAAGTTGAGGTTAAATGTAACATATACCTGTA
This sequence comes from Neotoma lepida, assembly GCA_001675575.1. Taxonomy (NCBI): domain Eukaryota; kingdom Metazoa; phylum Chordata; class Mammalia; order Rodentia; family Cricetidae; genus Neotoma; species Neotoma lepida. Next base: position 169,831 of record LZPO01066325.1, on the reverse strand, counting down.
ATTCAAGCACTTGGGAGGCTGAAACAGAGGGATCATGAGTTTGAAGTCAACCTAGACAAGTCCTAAGCCAGCCTGTAGTAAATAGTGAGATCTTGTCTCAAAAAGTAAATGAATTAAAAATTAAATAGGTATACTCACATGAGAGTAAGTTCAATGCCATGAGTTCAAGGCCAGCCTGGGCTACATAGGCAGGTCTAGGCCATCCAGCATTGCAAGAATTTGTCTCAGAAATAGACGAAAACTACAGACATACTAAAGCTTTTTATACGAAATTACCATCAGGTATGAGTATAAAAGTGTACAAAACACAAATAGAATTCGTGTTTGACTTGAATCCCATCCCCACAACACCTCCTTATATGAGTGCACGTGTTCCAAAATCTCCAATCCAAAACACTTGTACTTTGAGGTATTTTGGGGAAGAGGTGCTCACCTGAACTCATACATTGTCCAGTAGGGTGAGCCTGGAGACACGCTAAAGGGAAAAAGCAAGTTACAAAACATACGTAGTATGAGACTCTGCCGTAGACCTTCNTTATTTGTAGATTTCATATTTGCAAATTTGCCTACACCAAAGTTCGTTTATAACCTCAGCATCAGTACTTGATGGTCATTTGTGTGCATGTGTAAGATGAGCTGTGTCATCCCAGCTGCAGTGGAGTGAAACAGTATTCAAGCTCACTTCAGCTCTCACACTGTGAACACATGCCCCTTTCATAGTCTGTGGTGATTATATTATGTCCCCCAAAATATTGTGTACCCTAATAAAACTTATTTGGGGTCAGAGAACAGAACAGCCACTAGATTAAACATAGAGGTTAGGCAGTGGTAGCACATGCCTTTAATCCTAGCATTCCCGAGGCAGAGATCCATCCAGATCTCTGTGAGTTCAAGGCCACACTGGAAACAGCCAGGCATGGTGGCACACACCCTTAATTCCAGCACCTGAGATTTCATGTCTTTGCTTGAGAAAGACACATGCCTTTAATCCCAGAAAGTAGTGGCAGGAAGCAGAAAGGTATATAAGGTGTGGAAACCAGAAGCTAGAGGGCCTCTTAAGCTTTCAGGCTTTGAGCGAGATTCATTTGGGTGAAGACTCAGAAGCCTGCAGTCTGAGGAAACAAGATCAGCTGAGGAGTTGGCAAGGTGAGGTTGGCTGTGGCTTGTTCTGTCTCTCTGATCATTCAGAATTTACCTCAATNCCTGGCCTGGTGTTTTCAATTAATAAGACTGTTTAAGATTCGCTCTACAATAGTCGGTTTAGTTCTGGGTTTTTCACAGTACCAAACTTATTTCACTGTTTAAAATGGCTCCCAAGTAAGTTCTGTCTAATATTCCAGAGTACAAAATGGTTGTGATAGGTTTTACTGAAGANAAAGTATGTGTATTAGATGTGTTATTATGCTGATAGCCGTGAGTTATTGATACATTAACAATATATCTTTAACAGAAATGCACATAAAGCAAGTATATGTACTAATTGGTTGATGAAAATATGACTTGAATGACAGGCATGATGACACATGCATTTAGTCCTTGTACTAGAGAGGCCAGCAGCTACACAGTGAGTTANAGGCCAGAATGGGCTATCTCAAACAAACAAACAAAGTGGCCTGAAGACTATAGGAACCTAAATCTTTGTTTTACTCCCAGGAGTAATGATTAGGTATTNGTAGGATTAGTAGGTAGGTATAGGATTAATTCATAGCTCTTTTAAGAACATAACCACCTCAATAACTAGAATCAACTATCTGTGAACTATTTGGAATAGACAAGGTCGTAGAAACAAAGTGAGTTTGTGTTTGCAAAGATTAGAGGTGGGAAAGAAACTGGAAGTAGCTGCTAGTGAATACAAGCTATTTTAAAGCTAACGTTGCATGGCCAGCAATGGGCTTCACTATGGTGTTTTCATGTATGTTGTTATCATTTGTCCTCATTCTCGTTGTCCTCCCTGTGAATTTAGGATACCTTTTGGGGGTGTTTCAAAATAAAGTATAATGATAGGATAACTGGGAATATTAAAACACACACACATTGAATTTTATATTAAATGGGTGAGCTGATGGTAAATGAATTTTATTTCAAAGCTGTTTATTAAAACTTTTCTGGGAAATAGATTAGTTTTAATATTAGTTGAATAATAGATTGCATGAAACTTAGTTTTCATTGATGGGTTAGTGGCATGATTTGGTCTGAAATATATTTTTCTTGAGAAATGTATTCTGAGATATNTAGGGGTAATCTAACAAGTTTAGAAGTTAATTTCAGATGCTTCAAGAATTCGTGGACAAGAGAGAAAAAGTAAATATAAGATGATAGTAGTTATTGAATGTACTTTAAAAATATGTATGTATTCTGCCAAGTTTTTTTTCCTTGTTACATTTTTTCAAAAGAAAAGGTTGAGTGGAAGAAAGTAGACACAGCACTGAGAACATAGTGTTTGTCCTTCCGTCATAGGCTTGCTTGGTCTTCTTTACTGTGCTGGTTGCAATAGAAAACCAAGAGTGTGCTGTGGACACTAGATACACTCAAGCACGTCACAATAGAAAAGCATTAAAACCTGGTGCCCATGGAGGTCAGAAATGGGTGTTTGATTCCCTGTGGACTCCAGTTGTTAGAATTCTAGATGGTTGTGAACTGTCACGTGAGTGTTGGAAACCATATCAGCTCCTGTGGAAAAGCAGCCAGTGCTCTTAGCTGCTGAGCCATCTCTCCAGCACCCAGCATACAGCTTTAAAGTCACTAAGCTTAATATAGTAAAGATAGTTTTTTAATAAAAAAAAAATACAGTTCTTAGCTGCTGAGTATCTCCCCNGCACCCAGCGTACAGACTTTAAAGTCATTAAGCTTACTATAGTAAAGACAGTTTTTTAATTAAAAAATAGTTTTTTTAAAAAAGGAATTTTCACAGCAAGTTATATATAATTTAAAAGAAATGGAATTTCTAAAACAAACAAAAATACAGTAGCCATAATTAAAACTTACTTATTGAACAAAAGATTTATCTTGTGCTTAAGTAACTCAGAATTTTCTTGTGTTTTAGATCTGCTGATTTGGGCCCTACTTTATTGACGAGACCTGGACAACCAACACTTACCAGAGTGCCCCCACCTATTCTTCCCAGGCCATCCCAGCAGACGGGGGGGAGCAGCAGCGTAAACACTTTCCGACCTGCTTACAGTTCATTCTCTTCTGGATACGGAGCCTATGGAAATTCATTTTATGGAAGCTATAGCCCTTACAGTTACGGATATAATGGTCTGGGCTTTAACCGCCTGCGTATAGATGATCTTCCACCCAGCAGATTTGTTCAGCAAGCTGAAGAAAGCAGTAGAGGTGCATTTCAGTCCATTGAGAGTATTGTGCATGCGTTCGCCTCTGTCAGCATGATGATGGATGCTACCTTTTCAGCTGTCTATAACAGTTTCAGGGCTGTATTGGATGTAGCAAATCACTTTTCCCGGTTAAAAATACACTTTACAAAGGTTTTTTCCGCCTTCGCATTAGTTAGGACTATAAGATACCTGTATAGACGGTTGCAGAGGATGATGGGTTTAAGAAGAGGCTCTGAGAATGAGGACCTGTGGGCAGAAAGTGAAAGAACTGTGGCCTGCCTTGGTGCCGAGGACCAAGCAGCTAACTCAGCGAAATCCTGGCCAATATTTCTGTTCTTTGCTGTTATCCTTGGTGGTCCTTATCTCATCTGGAAACTTCTGTCTACACACAGTGATGAAGTAACAGGTAAGAATAATTAAACAAGCTGGGCATGATGGTGCACACCTTTAATCCCAGCATTCAGGAGGCAGAGGCAGGCAGATCTCTGTGAGTTCGAGGCCAGCCTGGTCTACAGAACAAGTTCCAGGACAGCCAGAGCTACACAGAGAAACCCTGTAACAGTCTCAAACTTCAAGAATGGATTTGTTAAATTAGCATTCCTTATATTCAGTTGTATTTACTATTTTAAATAATTATACTTTTAGTTAAGAGCTTCAAAACTAGAAGAGGAATACTTATGTAACAAAGACAGGCTTGCTGATTATTTATTCAGTTTAATGGTACACATTAACCTAACTTGTTTACAGAGTACTGAACTTGGTGCTGTGGAAATATATAAAGATCCAAAGGGTATTATAATCCCTATTTTTCTAAAATATTGTTGAAGGAGAGTCATTAAGACAGTATCAGGCAGTTTTAATAAGGCAGAGAAAGGGTATAATAAGGCAGAAGCAGAAGCGAATCTGGATCGAACTAACTGACTGTAAACCCATAGTCTGTCAGCTGGCAAAGAGTTCTAGAAGAGTGAAGCCAGCATTTTTGGTCATGGCAATGAGGAAGAAATGGCACCTGAGGTGGCTCTTTGATAGCTTTTTGTTGTTATAGGGAGGTAGCTCACTGGCATACATGAAGCCTAGGGTCCAATCTATAGTAGCACTAAAAACTAAAAATGAAGAAAGGACCATCAAGCAAATACAAGCAGGTGGAGCAGCTTGAACAAAAATACATGGGCAGAAAATGTGAGGCCTGGCCAACAGTTGTCTTTATACACAGAATGAGAGGATAGTTAGAATTCGGTTGAAGGCTAATGGTGAGAGAAAGATCTTAATTGCTGTTAGAACCTTAATTTTCATTTGTAAGGAATTGGTGGTTTTCTATTGGTAGTTTTTGTGTTAAGCATTTGTAACATAAAGAGTTTTCTAAAGAGTTCAGACTGAGGATTGGAGATATAACTCACTGCTAAAGTGTCTGCTTGCTTACATGTATATGTAAGGCCCTAGGTCTGATGTCCAGTATATAAGAGAGAGAGCAATAACAGTTTGTCCAAAGTGTTTGAGATAGATCCAGATTGAAGCAAATTGCAGTTAAATAAATGGTAAGATCCAAAAGGGTGCGTTACGTTTAGTATCTAGTAACCTGTTTGGCACATGTTTAAAAAGGTTTAATACTTACTAATTTGAGAAGTTCAATTAGATTTGATGAAAGAGATTGAAGACCTAAACCAGGGTATGTGAGAAGCAGGACGAGTACAGTGGGTTCAGCTGCTGATTAGATGTTTTCTAAGAGCAAAGAAGGAATTCACATGCCATAGACTTGAGTTATGGCTATTTTATTTATTAAACAAGTATCTGCTAAATGCCTAATACAGGTAAGTTAAGTTGTAGAAGACGGATATAAAGCACGTTTTGTGGCAGTCTGGTGGGAGGCAATAAACAAAACATGCAGTAGGTCAGAAAATATTAAATGCTGTAGGAAAGAGAAATAGTCAAGAAGGATATGGGGGAGTCATGGAGGAAAGAAGAGTGGAGAGGGGCTGTAGTGCTGCAAATATCCAGGAAGGGCCTTCCTGGAAGAGGTGAGCAAAGAAACCCTCTAGCTACTGGAGAGAAGTTTGAAACAGTAGACCTTCAAAGGTATTTCAGTGGCAATATACCTGACATGAGAGATAAACAGCAGGAGGTCAGTGTGATTGTGGCCATGTGAGCAGCAGGAAATGAAGAGGAAGAAAGCAGTGGTTGGGCTTGTGTTGAGTTGATGNACCATTGGGACATTCAAGTGGAACTTGACAGAGTTTGAGAAGGGTGTGTGTGTGTGTGTGAGAGATTCTCATTCTGTAGCCCAGACTTTAAACTTGCAACAATCCTCTTGCCTCAACCTACCACATGCTTAGATTACAAATACGAATCACTGTGTTGAGTTGCAGAAAGCACTTTTAAAGGCAAGTAGGGGTGGGTGGACAACAGGCATGCACGCACATGCTCGAGCACACACACACACACACACACACACACACACACACACACACACACGTGGTGAGGGGGGCAGGCAGACAGATTTTAGATGGCTAGCAGGTAAAAGTGCTTGCCTCCAAGCCTGACAATTTGACATTGATCTCTTGGACCTGCCTATGCGGAGGGAAGGAGAAAAAATGCAGGCCAAGATCTTAGGAAACAAGTAAGTTTTATGAATCATTGACATAGAAGTGATAGTTGAGATAGTGAATGTCACTGTACTAGAGAAACCAAGAAGAGAAGAAAAGATAGAAATCACCTACAACAGGAAGAATCATGTTATTGCTGCATTACAGAAGCAAAGGTGAGGAGAGGAACCTTCAGGAAGGTTGGTGAATACTGCTCTGTAGTAAGATGGACTGGGGAGAGATCAGATTTGGCAATTGGAGCACCTCAAGCTCCAAACACTACTTGTGGTAAAGTGGAAGAGACAGAGCTGAGGTGGGAAAGCACGCAGTGAACAGGAGAGGGTAGACAGGAGAGGGTAGACAGGAGAGGGTA
>LZPO01066325.1:144141-161641 GCA_001675575.1 Neotoma lepida | reverse complement strand
GCGGATCCAGATGTAGAACTCTAAGTTACCATATCTGCCTGCATGCTGCCATACTCACCATGAGAAAATGGACTAGACCGCTGAAACTGTAATCCAGCCCTAGTTAAATGCTTTCCTTTATAAAAGTTGCCATGGTCATGGTGTCTCTTCACAGAAATAGAACTAAGACAACTATAGTATTTTTTTTTTTTTGGTGGTTCTGGTGCTAGTGCTGGGAATTAACCTAGACCCTTAAGCATGCTAGGCTAGTACTCTACGTCTGAGCAATATCTCATATTTCATGATGGGTTTATCCGTAGCACACAAGAACTGAAAAAGAAGAGTAAACTTGGAGAGTTATACTTTAAGGACACAGTACAATGAGTATTGATAAAGTACTGTGTGTGTTATACAATGGCACAATTTCTGTGTTAAATGAATACAATTACCAGACTGAACAGTATTCACAGAAATCAACACTTAGAAAACTGAAGATTAAACTTTACCAGAAATTTTCTTACCAAAAAAAAAGGAAATAGAGGCTACAACCAAGCTTTCCTTTGCTAGCCAGTGGAGGAAATGTTTATTGATAATAATTATTGCAACAGCCAAAGAAATTGATCCAGAGACAGTAAGTCTGCTTAAGACTGTTAGCCTGCCAATGAGAATAGGTTCTTAACTGTCAGAATGACATCATCAACTGAAGATAAGAGAAATGAAGGCTGGTGTGTATGGATGGGTTAGTAGCAGAGCTTGTGCTTAGCATGCACAAGGACCTGGTGTCAGACCTCACCACCCCGCAAAAGAAGAAAGGGGCGAATTATTTGAGTAGCTTTCTCTGGCTTGTGATAACTCAGTAGATCCTGAGACTCTCAGTTGCTTGTGGAGGCAATGGTAATTTGAGGTAGTGATGTAGTTGGTCACTGTGAATAAAATATACAATACAACTATTTTCAAAATTGAAGCAATAATTAATTACAGCCTGTAGTAGACTCTACTGAGATAGATATATTGCAACTGATGATAAGAATGTAAGTGGAGTCTAAAAACGTTTAGTTAAACAAAATTTACAAATCTTTCAAGAACAAGCTTTTTAAGTCTGTGATTATTCATTGTTTAACTCAGCAACAGAGAATATTTATTAGATATTATTGAGCCAGTAGTTTCAATGGTAAACTTTCATTTACTCTTATGATATATAACTGTTGTCAGTTATATTAAGTTGTGTCAAAAGTTCAAGTGGGGACAGGAGAGCTGGTGCAGCAGTTAAGAGCACTTGCTCCTTTCCCAGAGAACTGAATTCATTTCCCAGCACCTACATCTGTGGCTCGCAGGGGATCCCTTCTGGCCTTGCTGGAACCATAGACATGTAGTGTGCCCACACTCATACACACAAACATATAAATAAAAAATCTTTTTAAAGAATTTTTTAAAGTAGAAGTTGGACATACTGACGTTGTCTTGTTTGTGTTTTGTCTTGTTTTCCTATGTGGCAGAGTCTCATGTCCATAATGAAAACAGAAGACGGATTGGTTGGAAGAAGGGGGTCAGCAGAAATGGGAGGGACAGTAGGGTGAGGGGCGTACATGATCAACGTGCACTACTGCTGTGAGTGCGAGATAATAAGGAGACCTCCCCTCCCATATAGGTTTCAAACTCCAAACTGCAATGCCAGGATTAGCTTTGGACTTCCAAATGCCAAGGATATTTCCATAGTTCAGAATCTCTGTAACTGTGTTGTTGAAGAGCTTCCACTTACTTGTCATTTGGAAGTGATTAGTCAGCAGTGTACTAACACGGTTCACAGCACAGTCAAGAGATTTGGACATCTGTTTATCTGTTTATCTCCCAAGTAATNAATATGCTTAATCAGACTTGGATGCCCATGAATTGTACCTCAAATCTTACTACCAGTTAGCATTCACAAATGAATATTTGCAGCTGAGCCCAAAATAAGTGAAATATTATCCTCCCCCCAAGTATTCCTTTCTTATTGGTAGACATGCACTCATTAAAAAAAAGAAAACTTATTGAATTTTGTCCCAAAAAAACCACGAAACTTCTTTTTCTTTCTTGTTATATAATATCCAGGAAACTTCCCTCCTGGCCTTTAGGATCTAACCCTCAACAGGGAGAAGGGAAAAAATTGTCAGCTCCTGGCTGAAAGTTAGAGAGTTTAAGAAAAGGGAAACATTTGTAAACATTTTCTTAGCTCAGTGTTTGCTGTGGGATTGCCTTAGGAAGGGAGACCTGTCCAGTTGGCAAATGAAGTTATGCAGTTTACAAGCCATAGCCAATGAATATCTGCGTTTTGCAAACTTTATTAACCGAATCTTAATTTTGTTTATAGACAACATCAACTGGGCAAGTGGTAAGGATGACCACGTAGTCGCTAGAGCGGAATACGATTTCAATGCCACGTCTGATGAAGAAATCTCTTTCCGTGCTGGTGATATGCTAAATTTAGCTCTCAAAGGTAACAAATCATGAAGATGTTGTAATTGTCTGGAATTTTTAATACTTGTAAAGGTAGTACTGGAAACTGAGACACACGACCTTACTTATTAGTTAATTTGCAAATGGTTACTAGAATTTCACTTTTGTCTGGTTTGGTTTTTGTGTGTGTGAGTGTGAGTGTGTGTGTGTATGTGCGTGTGCGTGTGCGTGTGTGTGTGTGTGTATGTGGTGGGTGTGTGTGTATGTGGTGTGTGTGGTTGGTTGGTTGGTTTTTGCAGGGAAGAGACTGAGACAGGGTCTCACACTGTAGCACAGCTGACCTCAGACTCATGGCAGCCCTCCTCCCTCAGCCTCCCAAGGGCTAGGACCACAGGTGTTAGCCTCCACTCTCCCNATTAGCCTCTTGTCCCCTCCCACCCCTGTTTACCCACCCTACTCTTCCCAACTAGTCCCCTCCTAATACCATGGTCATGAGACCCTGTGTCAAAAAACAGTCAGAGAAAAGACCCCATAGTGGTGTCCCAGCAACCCCTTCACTATAGCTTCTCTTCTAAATCAAAACACCTGAGTTCCAAATCTGTTCGTCCCTACACAGTATACAATACTAAAATATTAATTTCTCCAATTCTGATTCAAAATCTGAAAGACATTGATGGGCTTTTGTTGATTTGTTTCAAGCAAAGTCTGAGTCCAAACTTGTCATCCCCCTGCCTCATCCTCCTGAGTATTTACAGGTGTGTAGCATCATTTATTGATGTTAATTTTCAACTTTTAAGAGAACTGATTCTCCTTACCCACTGGATGAACCAACAGAAAAAAACTTTGTTCTTCAAGGTAGGACTATTTAGTAAGTATAAAGTATACTTTACAACACTTTGTTTTTGCTACTTAGTATACTTTATACTTTACACTTCAGTATGGAACTGAAGGTAGGCACACTGGCACACACCTATAGTCCCTGCTACTTGGGGGGCTAAAGCAGGAGGATTGCCAACCTGGGAAACTGTGAGAATCCATCTCTTGTTTAAAAGAAAACGATCTAGAATGNTTAAGTGTGCTAGAGTTTGCTTTTGAGTGTGCATGCACACACTACTTGTTTACATATCTCACTGTGAGACTTGGATTTTGCTTAGCATATTTATCATTAATATTCTGTTGGACTCCAAAGTATAGTTACAAAGCTGTCTTTCTCTTTCTTCAGAACGACAGCCCAAAGTGCGTGGTTGGCTTCTGGCTAGTCTTGATGGTCAAACAACAGGACTGATACCTGCAAATTATGTCAAAATCCTGGGTAAAAGAAGAGGCAGAAAAACAAAAGAATCAAGTAAAGTACTCAAGCAGCAACAGTCTTTTAACAACCCAACATTAACTAAAGGAGTCACTACTGCCAACTCTTTGGATGAACAGGAAGCTGCCTTTGAATCTGTTTTTGTTGAAACTAATAAGGTTCCGGGTGCACCTGATGCTACAGGGAAAAATGGAGAGAAACAAGATCTTTGATATCTTTCATGTTTGTGTGCAGGTGAACAATACTTTAGAGTACTTTTAAAAATTATTTCTTACAGAGAAATTAATTTGCAGTTGAATGAAAGCATTTGCTCATGACTGTCCCAGGCATTTTGCTGCTAGAAGTCCCTTAGTCACACACTAGTGTGCTGGTCTAGTGATCTGGCTACACTTGGCCATTTATTGGACCATGAGGACATTTGTGTCACCTAGCTTTTAGATTATGGAGAATGTTGTCAGTTTCATCTTACCTAAATCCCTAGGCTTATTGGGACAGTAAATTTGATGAACAATAGAATATACAAGTTGCCTCAGAAGGGATCATTAATGCTTTTAAAGTTCTGAGTTAATTGATTTGAAGTTTTCAAAAATTGAGTGATAACATCTACTTACAAGAACAGGCAAAAAGGCTGAATTTTTATAACCTTTTAAGTAAACTAAATAATAAAATTTTCTGATCTGTATTATGTCCAGTGTTGGATTTACTTTAGGTGATATGTTTCTACCTGCAAACAATTGATACTATTATCTTTTATTGTATTTATAAGAATTTATTGTTAAAAGGTCACTGGGAGCACTATAAAGGAGATGGTTCTAGAATGAGAGTTTCTTAATCTCTTTACAGTATAGCTAGTTTTCATCCTGAGTAAATCAGAATATACAGATTTTATTTCTTTTCCTCCAACTGAGATGTAAGTCCTTTAAGATTACACTTAATGATACAATCAGTTCTGGCAGTAATGACTTTTAATCTTCATGAATTTTCTTCTTCAACATAGGAAAATTACTTTTATAAATTCCATAATCAGGATATACTTTAAACATTGAAAATGTGTCACATTGGGTAGATTTCTTTTAGATTTAGTTTTCACTACTGAGACTATAAATAATTCGCTTGCTATTTCAAATATATGACTTTTTTGGCTTACTGAATTTTAATATGTTTCAGTACAGTTTCCCCACAAAATTGGAAGATTCATACCCTTGCTATGAACAGACTACAGATAAATACTGTCAGAAATATACACAAGAATACATTTACACATACTGCTAAAAATTGTTTTTTGATAAAAGTGATTTGTTTTTGTATCTTTCATACAGATACATTTATCAAAAAAGTAATTCTAGAGCAGTTCATATTAAGCCATATCTAACCCAATACTAGGCACAGAAGAACTAGACTCTTGGGAAGGCCTGTTTGAAATGACAATATAGTAAGTGATGTATCCTTTTATCTTTCGATAGAGATGAGTCCTTCCAGTACTTGTTTATCTCAGGCCTGTTTTCTGACACTGAGGTGGTAGCCTTCNACTTCACCACTGAACTGTGTCCCTAGCTCTCAAAACAAATATGAACTTCAGTCTTGAGATGTCTAACTGCTCGCATGTCTAAATGTTACTGTAGACATCTAGATTAAATAATAGTAGTAAATAGTAGTAAAATAGAAATGAAATGTTGAGTCAGCACTATTTAAATTTTTTGTCTTTAGAAGTTGAGCTTTAAGGTAGGATTTGTGACTGATAGAAGCTGTATAGGAAAGAGAGCTTAGACAAATAAATGACAAAACTNTTTCTTTTAGGGTCTTTATTGTTCGGCTGAATATACTAAATTACAGTATTAACCTGGTAGCTACTAGTGTCCATTTTTTATTAAAATTTTATAAAAGCAATTGTAGGACTAGAAAGGCAGAGAAATTTTGCAGCCTTTTTTTAATCACAGCAGACTTAAGAGTAATTTTCAGAGATGATGTAATGTACTGGTCACAGCTCCAATATTATTACTTTAGGGGTTTCTTTAAGTAGTACTACCTCAAAAGAAACTATGTTTTCAATTAAATAAATCATAAGTTACAGTAAGAAAATAAGCCTCAAATTTTTTAAATGTATTTTGTCAGCTCGGAAAGAAAATGATACAAGGACTATAAATGTCTTCATGATCTTATATTCAGGGACTTGACCCAGCCTGTCAGTGTATCACAATTATTTACTTCCCTGAGGACAGCTAATGTTTATTTTGTGCTTTCTTTAATGGAAAAGGGAACAAATTACAGTTAAATTTTTATTTTTAATAGATTGTGAAAATACTTTTATTAGAGAAATAAAAATACTTTAAACTTAATTTCTTTTTTCAAGATAAATGTTCACTTGCAAACCAGAGTTAATATAGTCTACAGGGGTTTTTCTGTGACCTTGTATATAGTTATATTACTACAAGCCAATGAGTCTTCTTCTCTTTCTTTTTAATTTAAAGAAAAATAGGTTTGCATTTGTAGAAAAATTATCTACAAGTGAGTTAAATAAATAAATAAATAAATCTTGAATTTAGATTTTGGGAGACTTGGGCCAGTGGAAAATAATGACTTAGTGGGTAGAAACCTACTTGCCGCCAAGCCTGACTTCTTGAGTTCAGTCCCCAGAACCNGTGTGGTAGGAGTGACCAACCAAAGCATCTGCCCTCTGACCACCACAGTTGTGCTATGTCACAAACATACACACACCAAATAAATAAAAGTGTAGTGGAGTTGGATGACCTACATTACAGATTGAACACTACTACTCACTGCAAGTTTTAAGTCTCATTATTTTTCCATTTCTTCATTGATAGCATTGAAGATAGCTGCCACATCTGCCTTTTATTGGAGCTTCCTTTTTCATGGACATTAAAAAATAAAATGGTGTGACAGTTTTATAAGTTTTTCTTATGCACTTAAACATCTTAAATCCTTTGTGAATGTCACAGAGTATACCAGCCTAAAACCTCAGATTCACATGTATTTACTTAAGAATTAAAATTAGGGCCTAGAGAGGTGACTCCAGCAGTCAAGCACTTTACTATTGAGGAAGATTTAGGCTCAGTTCCTAACATCCATCACATCGATCTGTAACTCCAGTCCCAGGGGATCCAATGCCCTCTTCTGGCCTCCACAGGTACTGGATGCATGTGGTGCATAGAAACTCATGCAGGCACACAAACATACACATAAAGAGTAAAAAATTAATTAAAATTAGTGCTAGGCATGGTAATGCAAAATGTAACTTTTTTTTAACAAGTTANAGCTGAGTGTAGTGGCACACATCTCTAATCCCAGCAGAGGCAGACACATCTGTGCTTTCAAGACCAGCTTGGCCTACTTAGCTCCAGGACAGCCATGACTACAAGAAGATACTCTGTCTAAAAAACTAAAAATTAAAGGCCAGGCAATGGTGGTGCATGCCTTTAATCCCAGCACTCGGGAGGCAGAGGCAGGCAGATTTCTGTGAGTTTGAGGCCAGCTTGTTCTACAGAACGAGTTCCAGGACAGGCTCCAGAGCTACACAGAGAACTGTGTCTCGAAAAACCATAAATAAATAAATGAATGAATGAATGAATGAATGAATGAATATTAACCAAAACCATAAATAAATAAATAAATAAAATAAATAAATAAATGCATGAATAAATATTAACCAAAAAAAGAAAAATAAATGGAATAGTTATCAAACTCAAGAAATTTTCTGTTCTTAGTATTGCTTTGAAATGTCTTTTTATATTGTGTAGTTTCTTAGTTTATCTCTTGGGAGAATAAACTTTGTTTAAAGCCAATTAGTTACTTATAAATCATGTGGCAACTTAGCATAGTTTGTATTGTACATCACATTTCAATAGAGAGTCTTTAACTTAAGTCTTAAAAGTGTTTCTGCTCACGTAAAATAAGTTTTGGGTTTTGCTCATAATTTATTGATTATATTCTTTATCATTGGTGGCACCAGTTTCATCCCCTCCTTCTCATTCCCACTATGGTGTGTATTGTGTCTACATACCATAGTTCATCTTTTCGTCTAGTCATAAATACTTGTCATTCTGTCCTCCTGCTTCTGCAGATTTGTCACACGTGCATATTTAATTTAGAAGCTAAGCTGTATTCTCTGGAAAGGTTGTTCCAGTTTTCCCATTCACCAGCAAGACATAAGCATTTTTCATTTCTCTTATATTTCCCAGTACTTGATTTTTTTTTTAATTTTTTTGTTAATCTGATACATGTAAATTGTTTTTTTTCTTAATGTGTATTATCTGGTTCCTGAGACTATGTATTAGTTAGTTTCCTTACACTGTGAGGATCTTACAGAAACAACCTAATGCGAGGGTTTCTGTTGAGGTTCCTGCTAGCATCACAGCTGGCAGGGAAATGATCCTCCTGAGGCTAAGAATGAAACTTGGATCACAACTTTAGCCCATGCTGTATCAAAAACTTCTAGAGTCTGACCAAGCTTTGCACATAGTAAACCTTGGGGAAAGGTTTCCATGTGACAGTTACCACAACAAAGCTTTGGACATACATAGGAACTCCCTTGCAAAGTGCAGCTCTTTAGCAAAGCCCTGTTGTCTTTACCGTAAGATGGGTTCTTATTCACAGAGAAACAGTGTTCAGGATAAGGCGTGAGGAGGAAGGATTTGTAATAAGCATAAAGATGGGTTCTGTTAATTGAGGATGCAGACTACATGGGACCTCTTCAATAAGGACGGGTTCTAATCACTGAGAGACAAAGCTCGGGATTTGGGGGATCCGGATGAAGGCTGCTCCATAGAATAGCAGAAGATGACCAAGCTGTTAGCATCCACTCCAGCCTTCCCAGTGAACAGACATTCCTTGCCTTGAAGAAAAAGCCTGCATGTTTAACANCTGNTTTTTCTAATGCTTTCTGTAAGCTATGCCTCCTACAGACTTCTTATTTCAGCTCAGAGTTTGAAAAGTGTCAGTCCATCGTGGCAGCAGAGCAGGTCCTATCCAAAACGCAGAGCGAATACAAGACAGGGCCAGGGCAAGCTACAGCCAAGGACACGCCCCAGTTACCTACCTGTTCTAAATAACCACACCCCCACATTCACCACCTCCACTAATACTGTCATATTTCAGGCCATCAAAGGATTAGCCCACTTACTTGATCAGAGACCTCTAAATCTAATCGTCTCTGAAATTGCCATCATGGACACCCAGAGTGTGCTTTACTAACCCAGGCATTTCTCAGTCCGGTTGCTAACAAGATAAACCATCGCAGGGAAAATACATACTGTTTGTTTTCAATCATTCTAGTTTGCCATTTGTGGGCTGTACTTAGAGTTTGCTCTCTTTTCAGTATAAGATACTGTATATTTTCAATATCGTTTGCCTATCAGGTTGAGAAGTTGGAGATAACTTAATTTTGTTATTGTCATTTATTAATTCTTATTTTTGGTATCTTTAATGGGATGGAAATTCTCCCCAGTTGTTTGTTTTACATCTTCCTTTTTGTTATTTTATAGTTTTGCTATTTACATTTAATTGGAATTGAATTTATTAGCTGTCCTGTGAGGGTTGAATCCAGCTTAAGTCTTCTGCTCATTAAGGGAAAAGAGTTAGCCAAACCCCTTCCTTCTTCCTCTGTTTATAAGAGGAAAAAAAAAATAGGAGCGAGGCATAGTGGTACAAGTCTGTGGTCCTAGCACTTGGAAGGCAGAGGCAGGAAGATCAGGAGTTCAAAGTCACCTTCTGCTACAGAGTGAATTGGAGGTCAGCCTNGGCTGCAGAAGTCCCTGTCTCAAAGCAAAGGCAGCACTCATTTTTGTTGTTCCTTGTAGGAAGGTCGAACTTACCTCCAGGGATTTTTCTAACGTCATGCTTCCTGGGCACAGGAGGCTTATCTAAAGGAGGCTCCCACCCATGCCACTTTTTAATGTACCTTTCTATAAGCTTAAATGCCCTTGCTGCCTGGTTGTATCATTTTAAGTCCTATCTGAGTGTCTTCTTGGTGTACTGAGTAGAATTGTAATCAGCTTCTCTAACACTATGTACTAAACACATAGTGTCCTCATTTCACTGTATACCAAATCCTTATATGTGTGAAAATATTCTATCGGTATATGTAGTTCCTTACCTAGGGCAATATATGTAGTTCCTTACCTAGGGCAATACTTTTTGTCTTTGTGTACTGATGCACACATGTCGAGCTCGGGAACAACCTCAAGTGTAGTCCGCAGCTTCCACCTTGAAGTAGGGTCTCTTGTCTCTTTCTACTGCATATGCCAGGCTAGCTAGCCTGTAAGCTTCCAGGGCACTCTCCTGTCTCCAGCCTCCATCTGCCTGAAGGAATGCTGGGATTACAGGCAGACATACTATACTCAGCTGTGCATGGGTTCTGGGATTCAAACTTAGGTCCACATTTGCATGGCAAGCACTTCATCCATTGAGCTGCTTCCCCAGCTGACAGAATTGTCTAGTAAAGGAGTAACTTATCCTTGTATTACTCTGCTAGAAATAACTACTTAAGAGAATTTTATTCTTCTGTATAGGTTTCAGCATCAGTTTATCAATTCCCTAAAGCAAACTGATAAGAGTCACATTGGAACTTAATTGAATTTGTAGATGAATTTACAAAGAGTTGACATATTTACAGTGTAAAAAAATCTCTTTGTTACTCTGGTCTGTTTATTCAGAGCATTTATTTGGCTAATTCCTTGGTATTTTACAATTGTTATTACTGTTGAAAATTATAGCCTGCTATTTCCGATACAGAGAAGTATATTGGATTTGGTGTATTGATGTTGTATTGTAGCTTTGTGAGTGCTAAATTCTAATGTTGCTGATGTCCTTAGGTTCTATGTCAAAATATAAATGTGGATAATGGTAGTTTTCCCTCCTCTTCAGTCCTTCTCCTTCTCATTCCTTTTTGTTGGCATGGGTAGGTTTGTCAGTCTGTTTCATAGTAACTGTAATAAGCAGGCCTTTTTATCTTCTTCCAACTGAAGAGGCTAAAGCTGCTCAATTAAGTGCCATGCTTGTCATGAGCTTTCTTCTAGTTAGTCTTTCTCAGAAATCTCCTCTGGTTGCTAATTTAAATCTTTGTTTCTTTAGGTNGTCTATAATGAATTATACTAATTTACTGATATTAGCCAGCAGCTATGGTGCATGTTTGAAATCCCAGCCCTCAGGAAGATGAGGTGGGAGGGTCATTGTGTTCAAAGCCTGCCTGAGCTACATAATAAGGAGAGCTTAATAAGCCAAAGCAAGTAGAGAGACATTGATAAAAATTTTAAGTGAAATAATTTAATCAAATATGTATAAGTGAGTATGCAGGTGACAAAATGAGGCACCGTGAAGGAACCTAGCTGCGTAGAGAAAAGACAGTGTTGGCATTTTCCCAGGGGGATAACCAGGGATGAGGTACTAGGCTATAGTCTGACTTGATTTTTTCTGATAATTTACAGGTATCTTTTCTGGGAAAGTCATTGGGCAAGACCCTGAGCAATAAGTGCATTTTTTGAAGAAAAAACAAAACAAAACAAAACTAGCTATGAGAACTGGCTGCCTGTAATATAGTTGGGAAGATTGGGGCTTGTAATATAGTTGGGAAGATGTGAGGAACAAGGTTCGAGAGGCAAATTGAATCATCCTTCAGACAAAGGATTTAGTAGAGCAGGACAGTCTGGTTTGAAGTAAAAGACTTCCGGCACCCAGGAAGAGCAGAGCCTGATTTTTAAGGTCCCTCGTGAGAGACTAAGGTGAAGGAGGTAGTTTGCTGGGTGGAAATGGGTCCAGGGTCAGATGACATGACCTAACTGGGCTAAGAGATACTGTTTTCTTGTATTTCTGACTGAGGCAGGTGTTTGAAAAGTCCAACAACAATGGACCTACTTAGTGACAAAGATCATTTGGCCTGCCTGTAGTCTTTCTCTGTTTAGGGCCTTGCTATCAGGAAGGACCTGTTCCAGATGGGGACAGAGAGAGCTCCTGTCTATGTGATGTGACAGGCTGTTTAAGTAAACTTTCCTACTTTTAAGCTCTCTGTAGNACCTGCTCAGAGTGGATCAAGAGAATTATCGCTGGGTTCCCAAATGATCCATGGAGCAATGCTTGAAGAAGAGCTCATGCACCAGCAAGCCAATTACAGTAAGAATGAGGCTCACCCAAGCATCAGCAGGCTGAGATGTGCTACCATTGAGAACAGTGTGTCAAAGACAGCTCTCAGTGTCCATTTCCTCTGCACACTTCCTGCCTACTCACCCTGGGTTCTCTCCACCCTTTACTTGCAGCGCCTTTGGCCTCTCTTCTTTCCATANTCCAGGTTTGCCTCCTTGACTTTGTCTTTACTGTCTTGGTGAGACAGACATGTTTCCTAGAAGTGCTGGAAAACTTGCTCTGCTGTATAAAGTGAGACCTTGAACTTGAATGTCTAAAATGTCTTTGATTATCCTCTCGAGTGGAATCATNGTTTCAATATTGAATTCCAAGTTGATTTTATTACTTTAAAAATAAGAAGGAACTTCTCTGTTGTCCTCTAGTTTCTATTGTGCTCACTGAGAAATCCGTCTGAAGCTATCCTGATTTCTTTTNTTGTTTGTTTTCTTTCTCTCTGGAANCGTGTAAGGTCGTCTTTGCCTTCATCATTTGTAAGTTTTGCAATGTACCTTTAGTGTATATACATTGTCCCTGTTCAGATTGAAATTCGTATCCTTCAAGTCTGGAAACTTTTTTGTTTGTTTCTCCTCTCTGAACATTTTTTTCTTATAACATCTTTTGCTAGTCTGTCATACCTTCTTTTGTCTATCTAAGGTTATTAATAATTGTGAATTATTTTTGCTCAGTTTTCATTTTCCTAAAAATCCATTCCCCTGTAAGTCATTTGTGTATGTGTTTTATGTGACTTTCATGATGAATGATGTTTTCTGCTGATCTTAATTCCTGCTTAAGTTTAAGAGACTGGACAGCTGACTGGAGACTTTGTGCATACAGGTGGGCTTGCTGGCTGTGAACTCAGTGTTAAATCTAATCTGAAAGGCATGGTGTAGAGCTTGGTAATGTTTTCTTTAATTTATCCATCCAGTCTCAAACAGTGACCCACCAGATGTACAGACTGACCAGGACAGCAGACCAGAAAGTCTCTTAAGTACAGGTAGGCAGATACAGTGAAGGGTGGTAAAGGATTGANGTTTCTCTTTCCAAACATACCAATCAGCTGGCTCNTTCTTCAGAACAAGTACAGTCATGGAGGGGGAGAGANAAGCAGGAGGGTGTTTCTCTAGAAAGCTCCTCTGTGGAAACGTGGGGTAGAGAATTAGCTTAGACTGAATCGTGTTAGCTTGGATTTATGTTTTCCAGTTTGTCTTACAGTTGCTTGTGTTTTAGGTTTGGTTTTGTTTGTCTCTTTCCTGTTGTAAAGAGGAATTTATTTCAAAGTTAAAACTTGCTGATAGTTATCCATGGTTTTGTCAATGGTTACTTCAAATAATTCTGTCACTTTATTGCAAGCTTTGTGCTTACCACACTTGCTGTTTCTTTTATTTACCAGCTATATTAGTCAGGGTTCTCTAGAGGAACAGAATTTATAGAATGGGGTGTGTGTGTGTGTGTGTGTGTATGTAAAATATATATATGTGTGTGTGTGTATGTAAAATATATATATGTGTGTGTAAAATATATATATATGTGTGTGTATGTGTGTGTGTGTATATATATATATATATATATATATATATATGATTTACAGGCTGTGGTCCAGCTAGTCCAACAGTGCTGTCTACCAATGGAAGATTCAAGAATCCAGTAGTTCAGTCCATGAGGCTGGATGTCTCAGATGGTCTTCTGTGTACACCATAATCCCAAAGGAGGAGGCTCTAATGCCAGTGAAGGAATGGACTTGCCTAGCAAGAGCAAGCAAAAAGAGAGGCTTCCTTCTTCTGTGTCCTTTTTATAGGCTACCAGCAGAAGGTATGGTATAGATTCAAGTTTTATCTTCCCACTTCAAAGATTCAGATTAGAAGTGGTTCTTCCCACTTCAAATGATTTAATTAAGCAAAAATCCTTCACAGGTGTGCCCAGCCATTTGGGTTTTAGTTAATTCCAGGTGTCAATTTGACAACCAAGCTAGCTGTCACAACAGCCTTCTGTTGCATCCAGTTTTCTTCTTTGGGTTTGTAAACTCTATGTGCCATCTTTATTCATGTAATAGTTGTTTCTAATCCAGTTATTTTTTTTAATCTCTGCTAGCATTCAAATACAAGAGTCTTAGAACAACACAATGATGCTGGCCTGCTGTTACCTTCCGTGGTTTCTCCCTCAGAACCAAGCACTGCTGCCCCTACCCTTATTCTGCCACCCGTGATTATCATCTCTAGTTTTTAGTTTAGATTGTAACAGTTCATTTCAGTATTGTTCTATTTGAACAAACACCTTTTCTGGCATTCTTACTCTGTTTTTACACATTCACTTACTATATTTAACTGTCAAAATAGTACAGTGTCGTGGTTCTAAAAATAAATTTGTGGTATTTTTTTTAAGCATAAGAAGGATACAACAAGTTCTCAAGAGTTTTGATCCCCAAAGCAATCATATTTCACCTCTTTGTTGTTTCTGGTGTGTGTGATATGCATGTGGGTGTGTGTACACATGTAAGCACAGATAGAGGCCAGACACTCGTGAGCTTCTTCGTCAGTCCATCTCCACCTTCTTTATTGAGGCATGGTCTCTCACTGAACCTAGAACTCACTGGTTGGCTAGTCTGGCTGGCCAGCAAGCTCCAGAGATCAGCTGTCTGTATCCAACATCCCTGCCTCCGGTGCTGGAGTCTCAGACACTGGGGATCAAACTCATGTGCTCATGCAAGCACTTTTGCAGCTGAACATCCCAGATCTGTTTCTTCTGTTTGTTTGTGTGTTTCTTTATGAATAGTGTTCTCATCATGCTATGTCTTGATTTATCAGTTTAAGACTATTAAACAACCACATACCCCCAGGGAGAATTTGTCTGCATTATACATTTACCCACTTAACCTTACCCATCATTCCAATATAATCTTTTAGCTTTCAGTTAAGTCAATAAAAATGTCTCCTGGGGATTATGTAAATATTGTTTCCTGGTTTCTCTGTACTGAAGTAGCATGTGAGGATGATGCCTGGTGTTTGCAAATGTTGAGCCTTTCTGAGGACCTAATATGTTCATAGTTGTCAGAATCCCTCTTAGTGATTGCATCTGCTCCACTAAAGTTAGTTACCTTACATCCATTTCTCACTTAATAAAAGTTTATCTTTTGTTGTATTCACTTCATTCTTTATCCTTTCTATATGTAACACTTGTTCTTTTAGCAATATTTCAGAGGAGATTTGAACAGAAAGGAGATAAAGGTGGATAGTCAGTCTTCTGTATTAAACGGGAGAGTCTTTTCCTGCAGCCATGTACCCTTGAGAGTTGTGGGTAGTGCTGCCTGGACCACTTGCATNGTTTTCTTCACCCACTTCAGCAGGGTTTTGTCCCTACCAGGGTCCTCTTGTTGAGGTCACCCTACTCTACTATCATTAGACTGTTCTCAGCTTCATTCTAGCTGACCTGTTCTGACACAGTTAGTCACTCATTCGCTCCTTGAAATAAATTTTCACTTTGCTTCCAGAAGACCACACTTTTGGTTTTCCAGCAATATGAGGATGCTGACCTTACTTTCAGTTTTCATTGCTGGCTTCTCTTCATATCAACCCTTAATGTTGGAGGGCCTGCAGGCTGAGGCTTTGGACGTGGACTTCTCATTACTCAATTCTTTGATGGTCTTATCTGTTCTGATGGCTTAGAATGGCATGTGTCCTTACTGTGAAATTGTTATCTGAGGTTTTAGTCCTTTATATGAACTTCATAATCAGCCATCTGCCACTTCATGATCTCTCTTCAGTAGCTAATAGGCATCTCACACTTTGTGTGATTTAAGTTAATTCCTGGTTTTCCCTTCAAAGTCCTTCCCCTCTTCCTGTATCAATAAGTGACAGCTTTAGCTTTTTCCTTGTCTGTCTCTATCAGAAACTTAGAATCTTTATTTCTCTTGGTCACATGTGAAGCACATATGAAGCATATATGCCAGGAAATCTTTTTTGTAGTGACTTTTGAATATGGAAAAAGAAAAAAATTACAACCAACATTAATGTTATATGCAAGAGTACAACATAAAATGGTGGCTTTAATTCAAATACAAGCTGTGGAATAAATAAAACTTGTTTCCTTAGGCATTCACAACCAATGTTTCACTGTCATGTTTTGTTGCTTCTGTTACTGGATTTAATCAATTGAGATTAAAGTAGGNAAAGGTAAATATCAAAATGTATGCCTTCAAACTTCAGTAATATGTTTATAAGCCAGTATGCTAAAAATGTTTTAAAGCCATACATTAGGTGTCAGTTGGAAAGTAACCCCCAGTGGGGAGGCAGAGAACCACTTAGAGAGCATTCCTTTTAGATAACATAGTTAGTACTAGTATTTTGCCTTCAGCAACTTCATTGTATTTTTCAGCTTCTAATACATTTGCTTCCCAGGAATTTTTTGAATTCCTTTCTAATTCTGTAAATTTCACAATCATTATATTCATTCTTGTGTCCTTTTGGAACTTAAATTAGACCTGTTTTGAGTCTTACTTTGTCCTCTATATCTGTGTCTGTCATAACTTCTGTTTGTCTCTGTGTGATCTAATCTGGATAATTTTTANATGTGTATTTTCTTGCTTGCATAGCTGTGTCTTATTTACAATTCTTTCACTGAAGTTTTTTTAATTTCTATAATTTTGATTTTTAATAATTATATTTCATTCATTTATCCTTTTAGCCTCCCATTCATTCCTGATAGTTTATTACTCCTTTTATGTAGNACATCATGAAGAACTCCAGTACCTGCAATCCTTGAAAATAAAATTGTGTTGTTTTTGCTGACTCACAGTGTCTGTCTCTTCATATACACATCGATCTTTATGAGCTCTTTGCTTGTTAACTTGTGTGAATTCTGCAAGACAGTGATGGAGAAAACAACTCCACACAAGATTTACTTCACCTTTATTGGTAGGTAGATATGAATAGTGTTGGGGTGTTGCCATTTTGAAACCACCTCACTCCTCTCTTGAAGGTCTTGCATAGGAGTGGGAAACCAGAATGACCTTCTAACCCACTCTGCCTACTGGCTCAAAGCCCAGTGTCCTGACAGCTGGTCCTGACAGCTGGGCACTCTGAAGGGTGTCTACCCTCATTGCACCCCTCCGTACACCTCTGATCTTTCCTAGTTTTCCATTCAAGTCGGTTCTGATTGCTTGTGCTCCCCTCTCCCATTTCCTGTAAGGCCATCAGTGCTTTTAATGTGTGTCTCAGCCAGAAGTAGAAATTCCTTCCAATTTCCAGGATCTAATATGCAATTACTTCTCTTAAGTTTTACCTTGTGAGAAATAATATATAGTGGGTTTGCGTCTTTGAGTGGTTTGAGNTTTTTAANTACAAAAAATATTTAATTTCTAAAAACTAGTCCTTAATTAGAAATTAACTGAGAAATATGCTTTTGGAGAAGTATAGGGGAAAATGGGGACTAAAAGATATTAATGCTAGAAAATAGAAAGGATTCTAATTCTGGGGGAATGTGGTGAGCCACAGGAAAATGATATAAGGAGTCCAGCTGTATATAATAAGCTATACTTTAATGGGCCAAGGGTCAGTCAAATGGGAAGCCATTATGGAATATTTGGTGCTATATAGCTTTAATATTCAGCTGTTCCTCGTTTATGAATTTCTTGTGCTCATAATTCCCATAGAA
>LZPO01066325.1:110896-130318 GCA_001675575.1 Neotoma lepida | reverse complement strand
TGGGGCACCCAGGCGGGAGCTGGGAGTGGGCCGAGGGCCGGGAGCACCGCTGCCCCGTCCCGGCGGGCGTGCGGGGCCCCCGGAAGCCCGCGGGCGCCCGGGCGCAGCCCTCAGCCCCGTCCGGCCGCCGCCCGGCAGCCGGTCCCGCGCGCGCCTGGCGACGGAGCTCAGCTTCGGCCGCCAGACTCCGGCCCTTGTCGTCCCGCCTGGCTCCTGTCCGACGCCTTTGTCTGCCCCTCTCCAGCCCGCGCACCGTCTCGGCGCCCACGCCGCGGAATCTGGGCCCCGAGGCCGCGCCGCGCAGGGAGCCTCGGACCTGGGGTCAGAAGGGCTGCTTACCCGGGTGGGAAGCGATGCTACGTCCTTCCGAATCAGCCAACCGCCTCGGTTTTCATTTCTGGACCAGGGTCAGGAAGTCTGTTCTCCTAGTTTGGGATGAGTCTGTATTAACAGCTTCCCTGTGTTGTGCCGGAGGCCTTCCACCTGTCCCAGTGTCCCCCTTCCTTCCACTCCCGCCGCTGCCTAGGGAAAAAAATCAAGAGCCCCCTTTTCGTTGAAACATAAAAAGCAGATTCTTGTCATGGACAGAGAAAGCTACTTAGATTGCCATGTTTATGCAAGTGAATAAGCCAAAATAAGAAAATAAGTTATATTCTTTAAAAGTGTAATGTGTTAAACAATAGAATTTTTAATTTGGGGTAAAAAAATTCGTTATGCCTTAAACACTTTTAACATATAGTATTTTATCATGCACGAGAAGATAATTTTGAGCTTTAAGTATTTTATTTTGGTCATAGTTTTTCATATGTTTATACCTTTTTCCAGAATGAGATGCATGAGCCAGCTGTTCTGAGAGACTGTATGCTTTATTAAAGATTACTCATCAATGCTTTACCTTTCATACTTACATTCAGAAACTTTCTCATAGAGTAATTTAGGTAGAATACAGAATAGTAAACCTTGCTTGGAAAGATTCAGTTGTGTCAACAGGAAAAAAAATCACACCTAAATTAGTAAAGTTTAGACTTTTATTTTTTCTCAAGTGCTAGGCTTCAAACCCAGGGTCTCACACATTAGGCAAGAACTCATCTACATTCCTAGATCTTAAATGCCTACCAAGGTCCCAGCATATTATAAACACCCCTTTCCAAATCATGTGCTAAGGAAAGGGATGCATATATTGCCCATGTAAGTAAAGAACAGTGTTTTATTCACTGCAAATTAAGATTGCCACATTGATTTTTGTACATTGTAGACATTTAGATANTCTCATAGATTGTGGCTCTTCAATCTGGAGNGGATTCCAAAAGATACATTCAGTTTCTTTAAAGTTCTGTGACTTTGCTAACTCAGCAAACATTATTGGCACCATCTGCTTTGCTGGTCCTTCTTCTGAGGAATCAACAGTAAAAGGCCCAGCCTAAGAGCTGGGTGTGTCAGCACACACCTGTAATCCCTTTGTTCTGGAGGCTGAGGCAGGAGGATCAAGAGGTAGAAGCTAGCATGGGCTACAAAGCAAGATAAAATGAAATTCTGTTCTGGGCAACTTCTAAGTGATTCAACTAGTTCTTGAAAAATTTTTATGTCAATAATGGCCAAAGTAGAATAAGGATAAATAATGGTTGTGATCAATTGTGGTGCACATTTTGCACCCAGCCACTGTGCTGTGTGCTTTAATGGTGTTATTTAATTCTCACAATAATCTTAAAGGTTGCTGTTATTTTCCTTCTAGCTGAAATAATTGAAGCCCCAGGCTGCACTGCTAGAAGTGGTAAAACTGGGTAAGTATCCATAGCCTGCTTTATTCCTTTTCCTAGCAGCATACTTTGTTTTATAGTTTGTTAATCTTTATGAATCTGTTTAATCCAAGGATCTCAGAAATGCTAATGCTACTGCTACAACCATCCAGTGCTCACACTGTACCAGTGACAGTTCCCATCTAAAGTGTCCTGGAAATATAGACGCCACCTACGACTTTACCTTTATTTTGCAGATGAGTACATTGAGACACAGATTATTTGAACTAGATAATACCTTATTGTTAGAACCAGGATCACAGTTGGACGGTTTCACTTCAGAACCTATACTCGTAACTACTACATTGTACAGATCCTTCAATAAGGTACATCTCTGGAAGCTATGACTTTAGAGTGCTTAATGTTTTTTGTGTTTCATTNGTGTTTTAGATTTATTCATTTTTATTTTATNTGTGTTTGCTTGTGTGTATCGATGTGCATCATATACATGCCTAGTGTNCATGAAGGNCAGAAGAGGGCATTACAGCCCCTGTAACTGGAGTTATGGACAGTTGTAAGAAACCACTTGGGTGCTGGGAACCAAACACATGTCTTGTTGGGTACAAGAAGTACTCTTAACTGCTGAGCCATCTCTCAAGCNTCTGTTACTTTTAATGCCTATGCAAACACTTAGGCTTCTCATCTTGGCTACCATTTGATGTCCTATGGCAGTGTTTTCTATAAACTACTATCTAGTTCTTGTTACTGACTTGCTTCTACATTTCCACTCTTGTGTATTTTAAATGTCACAGTCCTAGGAAGTATATACTATCTTTATATACCATGTCTCATTTGTGAGGTGCTTTTAGTATCTTCAGAGTACCTTCACAAAGTGATCCCTTTCATTCTCTCTGCACTGTCAGTCATAAGGCTTTTCATTTCATTTTATTGCAAGCAGTTCAACAAGTTTTTAGGTAGCTTACCTTGACTAGCATGTGATGACACCAAAACTCAAACCAGACCTTCAGGCTCTGGGCACAATGCTCATTGTGCCACAATGGTCTGTCAGTGATCTTTGCTCTACATTGTGCCATATTTTTCTTCAGAGCAGCTTATATTTTNAGCCTAGAAACTAATGACTTTTAAACTATAAACATGACTATAGCCATAAACCTTCACCATTGTTTTTTCCTATAATTTTGTATTCCAACTTGAGCTACACTGCCTGACACATAATGGGGTGCTTGTAAAAGCTTGGATAAAATAGTGTATCTTACATCAGCTGACATAAAGAGCTTCCTAAAATATTTTAATTTTGGATGGATAATTTGTTTCTTTTCTTCCTTTTTGTAATATCCTCAGCCCACCACCAGAGCCAAAGCTTTCACACTTGTTTCATTGAAACATAACTGGCTTTACAGTCTATTTGAGTCTGTCCTTTCCCATCCTAAACCATCATCTCCAACTCACTACCTCTCCATACCATGCTCTTGTATAGAATGGAAAGAACTATCTTATTAGCTCTATGGCATTGTACAAATTACTTAGCTCCTTCGAACCTGTTTCCTTACATTATAAAATTAGGAAGAACTCCTCTTTCATAGCTATTACAGGGTCCTCTGCCTCTCCTTGGTGTGACTCTATTTTGGCTCTTGGCCAAAATGATGTTACTGTAATGCTCACATGATCAGTTTTTCTGACAATATCCATTGACAGATCAATGAGGTCAGTTTCACATTGCTTCAAAATAGAAGAGCTGAGAAGAACTTTCCAAAGAGAAGTTGTTTCAAACACATAAAAATAACACTACTTAATAGTTATTGATACAGTTATAATAACCATAGCATATTAACTGCTCTGCCAGGTTGCCAGGCCAAGTTTCATTTTATTATGTCTATACGGGTTCAGTATGTGCAGCCATCATAATTTGTACCGTGAACATTCATTCAGGGAAAAACAGGAGTGAAGTTATTTAGGAACAGAATGAAATTATGATCTTTTAAGCAAGCTACATGTTTCAATTTCTTCATGATTTGATTGAATTATCTATGAATAGTCAGTATATAAANAGGCATGCTTAGTGAGTTTTTAGGAAAAGAAATTACACTCAACTTTTCCTGGATATTTTATTTGGAAAAATGTTTTAACATACAGTCAAGTCAGGAGGAATTTTGTAGTAAACACCCAAATGCCTGCCACCTGGAGTCTGTCATTAAGAGTCTACCTTTTTATTCCATTTAATCTATCTGTCCATTCTTATATGTGCACATCTTTCAAGTCATGAAATCCTAAAGCTTTTATGTGTGAGAGATTTTGGATGGATGTTGTGTGTTTGTTTTAGGTTGGTTTTATTTTTCTTTATATAGTGACAGGTAATTTTTAGGAATGGACTATNACTACCGTCCGTATGTTCTGGAAACATCTAAATTTCAGATGTAAGTAAGACTGTGTGTTTTCCCTATTTCTAGCTCCAAAAGATGAGTCGTGGATATCCAGAAAACAATAATTTCCTGAATAATAATAACCAAATGGTATTGGATATGATCCTTTATCCATTAATTGGAATCCCTCAGACCATCAACTGGGAGACTGTGGCAAGGCTTGTGCCTGGATTAACACCCAAAGAGGTAAGTAACAATCCTCCCAGATACCTCTTTAAAAACAGAAACAACAGCAACACTATAAACAACCCCCCAAAATGTGAGATTTAAAGAAACATCTAAGTGAAAAAAAAATTTTTTACAGTTTAATTTCTTTTTATTTTTTTTTTATTTTGTGTGTATGAGTGTTTTGTCTGCATGTATGTCTGTGCATCACATTTGCATAGTACCCAAGGAGACCAGAAGAGGGCATCAGATCCTCTGGAAATTGAGTTTAATCTCAGCCCACTAGAGGCAGAGGCAGGTGAATCTCTTAAGTTCAAGGCCAGCCTGGTCTACANAGCAAGTTCTAGGACAGCCAGGGCTACACAGAGAAACCCTGTCTAAATAAATAAGTAAATAATAGTATTTTTTTAAAGTGCCCATTACTAAGGGAAAAAAAAAGACAAAAATAGAGAAGGAACTTAGTAGAGGAAAATGCTTTAGTGCTGAGAGAAGGCAGATAATGTAGGAGCACAGGCTGGTCCACCCACCTCTGCCTCCTGAGTACACTGCCATCGCCCCACTGTGATGAACATTTAAAGTATGTCTTGTATGAGTTAAATTTTAAGGAGAAAAGCAAATGGGCTCTGAAATACTGATAACTTAGTCATCCTGATAACCTAGTTGATTGTATTAATTTTATGCTCAGAATCAAACTTAAATTTAAGAATTCTTATAGGGAAAACATGGAGTCTTGTAATTCATTCATGGCTACTAGTTTGAGACTCACAAACTTCAGTCTTTTGATGCATTTTGCTTTTGTTGTCGTTTGTTTTTTGAGACAGGGTTTCTCTCTGTAGCCCTGGCTGTCCTGGAACTCTCTATGTAAACCAGGCTGGCCTCAAACCTGGAGATCTGCCTTCCCCTGCCTCCCAAGTGCTGGGATTAAAGTGTGTACCACCACCACTCAGCGGTTTTGTTGTTGGTTTTTTGTATGAAAATTTTCAGCATAACCCAGGCTGGACTATCTTCTGCCTTAACCTCTAAAATGTTAGGATTATAAGAGTGTGCACCCATATCTAGAACTCACTATGTAGCCCAGGCTGTCCTAGAACTCATAAAGATCCTTCTGCCTCGGCCTCTGGAGTACAGGGATTACAGTATCTAATAATTCCACTGATGGTTTCATTTTGACTCACTTACTTTCAGTGTTGGGTTTTCTTTCATAAGTATAGGACTTCTAATTTGTCTTACTGCCACTGAAGTAAAAATCATGGCAAAACATTCCATCTTTTCAATCCTGACACAAACAAACAATAAAAACTATTTGTATAAAAAATGGTTTTGTACATGAGATGAAGCAGAAAGAATTCAAATAAAACTCAAACTTAACAAGAAAGGTCATGGCTATCATTTATCTCCTTTAAAAGTATATGTGAAAATCCCAGCAGGGTATGTGTCTTAAAATGTTATCTATGTGTGGTTGACTACAAATAGATCACAGAACCAGTCTTGAAATGCCCTCAGGAGGCTCTGCCATCAAATGGGTGACAGTGAAAACATTTCTTTCAAATGGAAGAGGGTAAGACAAGGACAGAATTAAAAATAAATAAATGAAAGATTCGAACTTCCCTTCTTTCTTCGTAGGCTGTCCCCCTGCCTTCTCTGTGGCCTCCACTGTGATTGTGACATCACCTTTACCATTAGGCTTGGCCTAGTCTGAGATCATTTTATTTCTGTCAATTTTGCTTCCTTCTGTGGCCTCGTTGGCAGCTTTGGCATCTTCTTCATAGGTAGAGTGTTTCCCTGGGATGTATGAGGCCCTGGATCAATCCTTAGTACAACAACAACAGCCTTGACACGCTATAGAGGAGACGGAGAAAGAAAAATAAAATGTAGTGTCGCAAATGAGTTGCTTCTCCTGGAGTTGCTTCTCATCCCATTTGAAGTTGGAACTAGATGTCATTAGGGCTAGGGATAGTGCTTAGTGGCTTGACTTTGGGTTCAGTTCCTAATCCTAGGTTAGGGTGAGGTCTGTGGTCATACCACTCAGAACATGCCCAGTCTTATTTGATCTCCAGAGCTAAGCAATAGCAGGCCTGGTTAATACTTAAACAATGAGAGAATTAGATATTATTCTTGGTAGAAACACAGTTAATACAAAAATAAAAGCCAAATATTTTACTTGCTAATATTGTCAACTGATAACAGATGCATATCAAAGGGAAATGTGGGTAATAAAGATAATCTTTACTCTTCAAGAGCATATAAACAGGATTCCTTTGAGTTAAGCAGTTACTTTATTTACTGAAATATTTTATGTCTATAGATGTTTTGTTTGCNTGTATGTGTGCACCATTTGCCTGGTGCCCTTGGAGGCTCTGGGACTGGAATTAACAGAAGATTGTGAGCTGCTATGTGGGTCATAGGAATTGAACCTGGGATCTTTGAAAGAACCAAGGAGCTGGAGAGATGGCTCAGAGGTTAAGAGCACTGGTTGCTCTTCCAGAGGTCCTGAGTTCAGTTCCTGGCAACCACATGGTGGCTCACAACCATCTGTAATGAGATCTGGTACCCTCTTCTGGCCTGCAGGGACACATGCAGAGAGAACACTGTATACATAGTAAATAAATAAATCTTTAAAAAAAAGAAAAGAAAAGAGTCAGTGCTCTTAATCACTGAGCTATCTCTCCAGCTCCAAATTAACACGTTTAAAAAAACAAATTCTACTCTAACTTTTAAAGGAGAAAAAAATTAAGTTGCGGGATTTTACATATTGAAATACACAAATTTTGCTGGTGTTCCCCCAACAAATTAATAATCACACACACACGCTGTAGAAAAGTATCTTTGGGGACCGGAGAGATGGCTTATGATTAAGAACACTTGCTGCTCTTGCAAAGGACCCAGGTTCTGTTCCAGCACTCATACAGAGGCTCATCACCACCTATAACCTTACTGCTGGGGGATCCAACACCCTCTCCTGACTTCTAGGGGCAAAAGGCACTAACATAGTACACATGCATATATGCAGGGAAAACACTTATACACATTAAATAAAATAAATAGATCTAAGATAATTCTAAAATAAAGGATCTTTAAATAGAAGGCAAGCAAATATCTTCTATTAATCTTTTTTACTTTGCCTTATACATAGTTACATAACCTTAATGATTGAAGTTGATTATTCAGAACTATGCATAACTTCTTTCCTGTAAGTTAGATCATTCACCAATATTTCATTAAAATTTATTGGCTGAAGATAATCATTCATGATTACTTAGTGGGTGCTCTTCTTATATTACTCAATGGTAATATCATGTATTAAAGATAGTAAGCTTGTATAAAACCATTGTGTGCTTTTTAAACTTCTTTGGTTAGCACAGGAATTACCATTCTGGCATTTTCATATGTAGTGATTTTTTTTNATGTAACCTCCATTTTTACCATTTTATATCATCGCAGTGTGCAAAAAGGTTTGATGAGCTGAAGAGCAGTGGAAGCTCACCTGTTGACAACCAGTATAACCCCTTAATGGCAGCTGGGGAGGGGCCTGTTGCGTCTTTAGCCACTTACATTAAATCTTCGCTTCTGGAAACACAAGGAGATTTTCAAGAGACTCCAGTTGATCAAGATACAGTTTCCAAAGCAGGTAAGGTTGTAAAATAAAGTGTAGTATGGTCCTAATGAAAGTTCTACAATTGTGCATTCTAGTCAACCTTTCTTTATTTAAAGGCTAACTTAAATACTTATGTAAAAATCTGTTAGTATTTTTCTTTGTGAATGTTAAAAATTCTCATTGTCTTTGTTGTTTTTCAAAAACCTTAACTGTAAATATGTAGGTCAAGTAATATTTCAAAAATAAAATGTTGTGTATCAAAATTATTTACTCTAGTTTGTCAGCCTAGTTTTTTTTACATATTATTTGCTGTAGTTTTGTTTTTTGAAAAAGGGTATTACGTAACCCAGGCCAGCCTTGAACTCAGTATGTAGCTGAGAAAGACCTTAAACTTCTGAGTTTCCTACCTCCCATCTCCCAAGTACTGAGAGATGTATTGTATCACTGTACTGAGAGATGGGGTGTATCATGTATCACCATGCCCCGCTTATGCAGTGCTGGGGATTAACCTCAGTTGTGCTAGATAAGCCTTCACCAGCTGAACTGTATTCCTAGTCTTCATTTACTTCTTTTAAATGAATTTAACGTGGACGTTTTATAGCAAATTTATATTTCATTTTCTCTCCTGTGCGCATAGTTTATTTGTAGATATTCCACTTAAAGAATAATAAATGTTTCTTCTCCCAGAACTAAATCAAAGCTGAGTTTTAAGTCCAGCTGTACTCTGACCTCTTTTTTACTTTTATTGTTTCATGTAGCCCAGGCTGGCTCAAACTCGTTATGGAGTTGAGGATGACCTTGAACACCTATTCTTCCCAGTGCTAGGTTAAAAGCATGTACCACCATGCTTAGACACTTTTTAAAGTATTTATTTATTTATACATTTATTTTATTTGTTTGTTTGTGTTTGAAACAGAATCTCCTCACTGCGTAGCCCTAGCTGTCCAGAACTTACTATGTAAACCAGGCTAGTCTAGAAGTACTGAGATCCACCTAGCACTGCCTCCCAACTGCTGGGATTATAGACATAATGCTACCAGGCTGCTTAAAAAAGAAAAATAGAGAATCTTGCTCATCTCTTACATAATCTTTTTTTTACAGCCATTCTTTACTGCAATTAACAAAAATTCAAGTGACACAGTGACAAGGTTGAAGAGGTGTGGAAGAGTTACATTTGCAAGTCACTGGTGTAGAAGTCCTCAGAATGAGTTACTTTCATTTCAGCAACAGTCAGAATATTGAAATAGAAATGTACTTCGAGAGGAAGAGGCTATGCTGTGCTTTTGAACACTTGACTTAGTTTGGAATACACATCTTTTGAGAATGTCCACTGTCACATTAGCTGTTTGTGATTCACTTTTGTACAGCCTTTAAAATATTGATATTAATATTAAGATGAGAAATGCCCCCTGACAAATACTATCTTTAACTGGCCTTGGAAACCATGTGTTTACCTTGTTACCATTCCATAAGTAAAAACCCATTTTCAGCTAGAAATGCTAACCCACGCCCCCTTTTTTTTGTATGTGTCTCTTTCTGTATTTAAGGAAGACATAGTATAGCTTCCACAAGGAATTGTTCTTCAGAAAGTGAAAATTGTACTACTCGTAATGCTGGAGAAAAGACTGAAGAATCTGAAGGGTAGGAGGCTGGTTGTTTGCTAGATAAGATTTAATGTTAATATTAGCTTTAACTGTAAAAGTATGTGATTGATGGTTATGTATATCAGTTACTGAACTTTAGGAATTTTACATTACACAATTGCTGAAACATTGGAATCAGATTCATCTGTGTTGAACAACACATAAGTTGTGGAGGTTTTTCTTTCTTAAAAATTAATTTGCATATTTTTAAAAATTAGAAATAACATCTATTAACATAATTTGGAAAGTAAATTTCAATGCCCAAAGAAAAACCTGTAAGTAATTAGTTCTTTAACTTTATTAATNAGATTAGATATGTATTTTAGAGCTGTTTTTAATATTTACAAATATTTAAAAGTAGAATGTATTTCAGTATGCTTCAAGTTTTGATATTTTGTTTTGTTCTGTGTAGGCTTTCCTGTACAATAAGTTGCATGCATAGTAAATGTTTACTTTGTTTTGACAAATAGTATATCATATAAGTATTACCTAATGAATATGCAAAACATTTTTGTCATCTATAAAATTTCTTTCCAGCACCTCTGATTTTGGTAGATTTATAATAACAGTTTTATTAATATAAAGTTCATGTACCACAGAATTCATCTACATGCTACATTCCTTCTCTCCCCCTCCCCTTTTTTCCTTGTATGGAGGATTGAGCCTAGGACATTGCACATGCCAGGGACGCACTCAGACACTAAGCTAGTATCTGCGGCCCTTTTAAAATGTATTTTGAGTCAGAGTCCAACCAGGTTTCCCAGGTAGCTCTGAACTTGANCTTGCCCTCTCCACAAGCAGGAGTGTGCCATGGTGAGCATGTGCTACATAAATGAATTTGGAAATCAAAGCATAATTGGAGGGAATCAGTTCTCTCCTACCATGTGGATTCCAAGGATTCCACTGAGGTCATCAGGCTTGGCAACAAACACCCTTTCTGCTGAGCCATCTTTTTGGCCCCCTTCTGATTTTGATAGGACACTGATTATAATACTTCTTCTTATATCCCACCTATATATGAAACACTTACTTAGTATTTGGAATTTGTAAAATTGAACTAAGCACAAAGTAATTCACATTTTTAATACACTGTATTCTTCCTGTCCCTTTTTGTAATGGCATGAAGACAGTGCATCATACTGTTTTGGGTTTGGTTTTTCATCTGTTTGTTTTTATGTATTCTGTTTGTGTATGTGAAGTTGCATGTGTGGAAGCCAGAAGATTCTCTCTGTCAAGAACTTTCAAGGTAGGCTAGGCTGGATGTGGCCTAGTCCTAAGGATCTGCCTGCCTTGGCCTCCCCAGTAAACTGTGCTTTTAAAATGTATTCTAGGAATTCAGCTCCATCTACTTTACCAGCTGAGCTAAAAAAGAAAACTCCTATGTTTTCTTTTTTAGTTGACTTTTGCATTTTTGAGACAGAGTCTCAGTCTATGGCCCAGGATGGCCTGGTACGTACTGTATAGTACAGACTGGCCTCCAGCTGATGGTAATCCTACCACTTCAGACTCTCATGACCTAGGGAGACACACCTGAGCTGCCAGACCTAGCAAAATACATTACTTTCAAAGAAGGTAAATTCAAGGAGTATGTAGTTTTTGAAGCAAACTTTCAGATGTATTATCTAAATTTACTAAATTATTTTATGTAAATAAGCACATAGTCTTAAGAATTCTTGTAACCGTACTCATTAATACATATTTCAATAATGTCTGGACCCAAACATTGTTGATGCTAAAGTAAGTGATACTGGTTTTTAATTTGATTGTTCAAGGAATCATTTTTGATATTTTTCCTTTTTCAAAAGTGTAAAGATGTTAGTCATTACACAAGAATCAAAGCCTATTATTTAATTGCTTGGGAATTGAAATTTGAACAATAAAATTGAAGCCATGTAAAGTATTAGTTCTTTAATAACACTATTTTTATTTCTTTATTAAGTGGATAGCTTACTAAAGTTAATCATAATCTGAGATACAANCAGATAGACAAGAAACAAGAAATTCTGAACATCAAACCCTATAAAACAGATTTTTGTGGTCCAAATCTTCAGAACCACCTTGTTCTCCTACTGCTACTGTCAGTATCCTTGCTTCCTTCCCACTCTAATAATCTCATTTATGTGTAACATTTTTTTATGAAGGCCAAACATGGTGATCCACGTATGTGACGAAGCAAAAAACTTGAAAGAAGATTTTATTTGCCCACGAGATCTTTTGATATCAGAAATGAAGTACTTTGCTGAATACTTATCTATGGATGCCCAGCGCTGGGAAGAGGTGGACATTTCAGTTCATTGCGATGTTCACATTTTCAACTGGTTGATAAAATATGTTAAAAGGAACATTAAGGAGAATAAAGATTGTGAGATTCCCACTTTAGGTAAAAAAAAAAAAAAAATCTGTTGTTTATTTTGTGGTGAAATTTATGTGCCACCTGGTAGCTGTTTCAGGTCCAAACTTGAGATGTAGAAGTTTATTTGAATATTAGTATGCTCATATTACAGAAACTGATACTTTATCTGTCCTAGAAAGAGTCCTGGAGACTCTTTAAAAGGCCTACAAAGTTAATAAAGTTTAAATGACAATACCAAGATGTTACTCACTTTTTCTGTATGTCAAGGTTTGTTTAGAATGTGAAAAGGCAATGGTATGCAAGATTGTTGAGCTTTACAGCCCAAATCAAAGCAGACACAGCAAACTATACCATTGTTTTCTCCAATACCATAGTATTTAACATTTAACTCATAGTTAAAAAGGAAAGGGGAAAAAAATGCAGGTTCACTTGTTCTTGATGAAGCAGTAACCCTCAGGTGTACATCCTTTTCTGGACTCTAATAATAGTCCTCAGCACGTAGGGTGCATACCAGTGTACGGCTGTCTAGAGGGAAAGCATTTATACAGCTGAGTTAGGAGTGCACTCGGCTGACTTAAAAGTAGAAAAACGTGTTTACTTGAGAAAACAACTTCCAGAAGTTAAGATTATTCAGACAGGTGCTTGACACATTGTTTCTTTTTGTAAATGAGCTAGTCACATAAAGGAAAATAGTTGATAGTATGTGTTATTAGTGATTAAAGCCAAGTTCTAAGTGAGAATTAGAGTTTTGGAAAATTTATTCTATTGGTCTTACTAACAAATCTGACTTTTAAAATATCTCTTTACAATGAAATGTCTGAATATTTAGAACATGCATAACTCAGCTAGACTTCTCCAAATGAGCATTGTGCANTGTCTAAAAAAGTTCTGTGATGGGTTAAGGATGCNCTCACACTGTAAGATGAGTCATTCNACAGAGTGGAAGTCTATTGATACGATTTCAGACTCTGTCCCGCTCAGCCTTCGAGAAAATACTATTTGTCAAGTTTTAGCTTACCAAGAGCAGCCTACCCACAAATTAAATGCAGAAACCGATGTGAAGCCAGGCATGGTGGCTCATGCTTGTAATTCCAGCACTTTGGGAAGCTGAGGCAAGAGTATTGCTATGAGTTGAAGACCAGCCTGGGCTACAGAGTGAGATCCTGTCTCAGAAAGACGAAAGAAACAGATACGAGAATTCTACAGTCAGTTAAGTTAGACATTGAAGAGATTTACAGAAAATGTCAAGCAGTGCCACTCACTAATTTTTTTCATTTGAAGATATTTTTCACAAAAATATGTTTACATGTGATAGGATTATTGTATCTTAAAGCTGACTTGTAAAAATTTCTCTGCTTACATTATTTGTAATATGGTAAATACTGACATATGANCCACATAAACAAAATCTGTTTAGGATTCTCAGTTTTTAAGATTATAAAGGAGTCCTGACACTGGAAAGTTTAGAACCAGTGTTCTTAATGATTATAAGATAACTGTTAGGGAACATGTATATATAAAAATATCATAGTGAAACCCATTATTTTAAAGTTAAAATATTATTTGAAAAAAATAATAACTAGTAAGTAATCTTTCAATTGGCATAGATTTATATAAGAAATAATAAAAATCTATGTACTAGAATAGCAATATCAGAATATTTTCAAAAACGTAATAGAGGTTGGGAGTATGGCTCAGTTTTAGATTTCTCACNCAGCATTCATGAGGACTTAAGTTCAATCCTTAGCACTGCGAGCAAACAAAAAACTCTTATTAATATGCTTACAGAATTAAGAGGATTTCTGAAGTTTAAAATTGATGATATTATAGTGACCAAACAAATGGGAAATATTTCTAAATAAAAATGTTTTAAATAAAAATTCAAATGCTAAGGTTGTTAAATCAAAATTTTNAGCTAGGGCTAGAGAGATGGCTCAGTGATTCAGAGTGTCGTCTGCTTTTCCTGAGGACTAGGTTGCATTCCTAGCAGTCACGTAGCGGCTCACAACTGTCTGTAACTCCAGCTTTAGGAGACCCTGTGCCCTTTTCTGTCCTCCTCAGGTACTGCATGCACATGGTGCAGACATGCATGCAGGCAAAACACCATAGACAGAAAATAAATCTTTAAAAATTTTTAAATGTCTTTTTAAAAATTCAAACCAGAGACCAGATTTCAGATTATCTAGTTATGAATCTATGTATGTATATATATTCATATATGTGTATGTATATGTACACACACACACACACACACACACACCCCTCTTTTGCGGTGAGTAGTAACCTGTTGTGAGAAAATAGAGAATTTAAAAAATATATAGATAATGGGAATTTATTTACCGCAACATAGTCACGTGCATATAGTAAGAGTAAGAGAAACAGGAAAAACTGCTTCTTCTGTTTATCCGTGGCTTATGCACTGCTATAAATATCAACTTTTTTAGAAGCAGTCTTTATCCTAACCAAGAGAAGTACGAGAATGCTTCTTTAAATCTCATAATTAAGCCACTGGTTCTTAATTGGATGGTGTATCCTCAGGTACAGTTTCCTAAGAAACTTCCAGCATCTTGAGAAGCTTTGACTAGAGCTGTTATTTAGAAAGATTGGAGTTACTTAGCCATTGCTTATTCCAAGAAGGATTTCTACTACAAAGAGTTTAGAATGGTTATTACCAGAATGGTGGAAAATGGCTGGGTTTTTTCTTCTTCAGTATGTTTTATAGAGATGACAGATTTACTAAAATTGTAGTGTGAGGCAGCACTTCTTTTCCCTATCTGTGTGCCTGGAGACCCACTTGTGTGGCAGTAGTGTGTAACTCTAACATTTTGTCAGCTAATTTTTATTGCATTTCAGAATCTTTTAAATATATTTGTCAGCACTGAATGCCTTTCTGAAATAACTTCCCTAATTAATGCTCTCGTTAATCATTGTTTAACTTTTCTCACTGTGACTTTCGCATGTCATTATCTTTAGCTAGTCTTTGTACTTAACATGAATCTAATTCAAAGACGTTTACCATGTTTCTCTATACCCTATGATATAACATTAAATTTTCTTTCTTTTGTTTATCCAAACTAAGTGATATGAGTAAGGGTATATCAATTTTTTATTAAAGTAACACCCTCTTTTAAGATGAAAAGAGAAAATTGAANTAAAAATCAAAAGGAAATTTTAATTTTTTTCTTTTTATTAGAGCCAGGAAATGTCATTTCAATTCTTATTTCTTCAGAGTTTTTGAAGATGGATTCATTAGTAAGTATTCATTTTAAAAATCTAAGCCCCTTTATTGACCTAATGCTTTCCCCCTTTTGAATGTGTAGAAAGCAAAATAGTTGAAGAGTATAATTGTAGCAATACTTTGTTCTGTTGAGATACTGGGTATCATTTGTATGTTATGTCTGTAATTGGGGTAACCATTGTATAATTTGAGACTAAGTAGAATAAACTTTGTTCCAAAAGATTTTTGTCCTATCACTAACAAAAAGAAAATTAATTGGAATATATTATTTTACTGTTTAAATAATTTCTTTAGGCATGTTTTATTCTATGTGTCTCTCNTATATAGTTCAATAAACAAAAACCAAATATCCAGCTACTAAAGAGTGTAGTTTTGTGTTTACNTCATAGTTCATATCTTTTGCTTAAGAATGGCTGATCAAATATAAAACTAATATATGCACATCTATTTCAAGCTATAATATTAAATATATTTATTTTTCTTATTTATTTAATAAATATCTTGGCCCAGCCTGGGATGCATGGTCAGGCTTTATCTCACAAAACCAAAAGCAAAAAATCTTTATAATTCACATGGTTTCATATGTTTCCATGGTTGACATTTTGTAGTATTACCCTTCCCTAGAGGAGTAGAAGTAATTTAATAACTAAGTTTAACCATAAGAAGTCATTGGAATATGCACTATAGTGTACAGATTAAGATTTATACCTTCTACAGCCATTTAAGATACATTATTTTAAATAAAAGGGACTGGAAATAATTTAGCTATGTGTGTTTATAAATTTTGCCTATTTAACAGTGTAAATCAACACAGTTGGCAAAACCAGTTACTGGAGATATANATATTTGGTTTGACTTTTCATGAATTTTATGTTTGAAATTACTCTGACACTATCATTTATGTTACTGTTTTCAACATTAATTTTCTATTCTGTGTTTTTCAGGTTGAACAATGTATTCAGTATTGCCACAGAAATATGAATGCCGTAGTAGCTGCTCCATGCAATATGAACTGTATCAATGCAAACCTCCTCACACGCATAGCTGATCTGTTCACACACAATGAAATTGATGACTTAAAGGACAAAAAAGATAAGTTTAGGAGGTAACTCTTTAAACTTTAGTTTTAAACCTAATAAGTTTTGTTAAGTATATTTCTATTTAATTTTAGTGAAGTTCTATGTCAAAATCNTTATAAAATATATCCCTATTTTACTTTAAATAAACCAATAGCTTACAATAAATTTTAATNGTTTAAAATTTTTACTACATTTAATTTTATTTTATGTGTGTATATGCATGTGGGTGCCACAGCACACATGAAGGTCAGAGGACCACTTCCCAGAAGCAGTTTTCCTCCTTCCACAATATGGATTCAGGGGGTCAAACTCAGGTACTCAGAGTTGGTGGCAGATACCCTTATCTGCTGAAGCATCTTGCTAGCTCCTAGTAATCATTTTGTATAATGAACATAAGAACAGATGGTGGTGATGAACTGTGTTAAGATTAAGGCTTAATTTTAAGGGGCAAAGTGGTATGATGTGAGACAGCAATACCTTGCAGGGGCCATTGAGGTCAGAGCAGGGAGAAGAGACCTTATTCTAGGTTTGGACAGAGCAGAGTTTTTTAAGATAGGTTTTTAAGAGATTTGGGTTGCTGTGTGGAGAACATGAAGAGTCTAAGATGCAAGGAGACATGTTAAGAGGCTGGGGTGGTAGTTTGATGGGAAACTAACGGGTTTGCATTAAGACAGATGTGGTCAAGCTGCTGATAAGTTCAATGTATGTAATTTAAAAGTTTTGACAAATTTGTGAAGGGGATAGCGTNGGAAAAGAGCGGACCCAGGATAACTACTAAGTTCTCTACTTGAGCATTTAAATGGATGGAAGTGCCATTACTGCAGAAAGGAGAGATTGGGAGAAGGCTAAGGTGAGGTAAACCAAGAGGCAGCTTAGGTCTTACAGAATTAGTGTACTTCTCGGGTATCTGGGTGGGTGGCAGGTGACTACTCAGGTACGTTCCTCTAGAGTGTAGGTCAGAGGTTAGAGTTTGTTAGCAGAGAGTTAAGAATAGATGGAACAGTGAGCCTGGATGGGATTCCCAGCAAAGGGCCAATTAGTGCATTTGCTGTCATGTTGAGGAAATCTTTGCCTCCCTATGGTAATGTTAACATCTCTGTTCTTTCTGTTCTTCTTCACTCTGAACTTATTGTTTTGTATAATATGAAGTAGGAATCAAGGTTCATCTTTCAAATACTTGTGGTTGATGTTTATTTAAAAGGTCTTTCTTGAGCTAGCAGTGATACATGCCTTTAATCCCAGCGTCCGAGGGCTGAAGCAGCGGGATTATCCTGAGTTTTAGGCTTGCCTGAGCTANATTATAAAATCTAGGCCAGCCTGGACTACATAGTGAGACCATACAGCAAAGACAAAAGCAAAAACGAACAGGACAATCAGTAGAGAAAACACTGAAAGTCCATTCTTGCCCCCACCAGACTGCAGTGTCCTCACCACCCCAGTCAGGTGACTGGTGAGATCTGCTTCTGTGTTTATTTCATTCATATCATGGTAACTCAACCACTCTTCGGTCAATAGCACTGACTCTAAAATAATTATTTTTCATTATTTTTAATTGTGTGTCTTCCTCTTCATAGTGGGGGTGGGGTACACATGAGTGCAGGTGCCTGTGGAAATCAGGGCATCAGATCCCCAGGAGCCGGAGACACAGGCTGTTGTAAGCTGCCCAGAATGTATGCTAGGAACAAAACTTAGGTCCTTAAAAGAACAGTATGCATTCTAAACTACTGAGCCACCTCTCCAACTCAAGTAGTACCCAGTCTAAATTAAGGCAGTGTTATTATAATTGTGGTACGGTTGCCACCTAGCCATTTTGGGTTCCTTGCATTGCTCTACAGATTTTTCTTTTTTTTCACGCACGTGCAAACCACTTGGCATTGGGAGTTAATATTGAACCTGGTGATCCATTTGGAATGATTTTAGGATCTTTTTTNAAAAATATTTTTATAAAGTATGTGTACGTGCAGGGTATGTGTGTGTGTTTGTGTTGAGTGCCACTGCCTGCAGAGACCAAAAGATGGCATCAGACCCCCTGGAGTTATGTGTTTATGAGGATACTGAGATCTAACTGGGGTCCTCCACTAGAGCAGTATTCACCATCTCTCTGGCCCTGATTTTAGCATCTTACTAATACCAAATCTTATGGTTTGCAAACACAGTATAACGTTCTACTTATTTATTCTGAGGTGTTTACTTTCTTATTGCTATTATAAATGCTATTCTGATTTATTCTCTGTTAGCAAGAGAATATTAACAAAGGCTCCCTATTACTTAAAGGCTTGACAGAGAAGTAGCAGTCAAGGGCACCTAAACAGGCCAGTGGAGTAGAAAGGAAGGAAAAAATGAAAGGAAGTTTTGAAAGGGGGAAGTGATTGACAAAAATGTGTGGACCACTGCTCTCGTATAGAGGAAGACAAAAATGGGGCCCCCTGGATTTAGCAAGTTTTCCAGACATTTGCTCTGAATGATTACTTAGAAAAAGAAAGAAGAGCAGAAGTTTGTTGCGGTAAGCGGGCTCAAGAGAGGATATTTTTAAGGTGGCACTAGGTTGTTTGATGGGCTAATCAGNATGATCCATTAAAAGAAAGAGAAATTGATAACAAAGAGGATTATCCAAGAATTCAGCCCTTAAGGGGAACGACGTATAACAAAATTACCTAAGATCAAAATACCTGAAAATGGGAATGGAATCCAAAATCCATTTTGGCCTTTAAGACCAACTAATAATACATTAAGGAAATGGTGGTAGGAAGGACACACATGAGAGACTTCAACTTCAGTTATATTATGCTTAATAAGTACTTAACATTTATTTCCGAACACTGTATCTGGCATTATTTAAAAACATATAATTTACTCCTCATAAACCTTATTATTAGCCATACTTTAGTATTTTTTATTTGATTTACCATTAGACTGGGTGGAGCACCTGGCACTTCACTAGTGAAGTCAGAGAATAACCTTCGGGAGTCCATTCTTCTTTTACTTTTATCTTCTCAGCACCTTGCTGGCCCCACTAGCCATATGTTATAGATGAGAAAACAAAGTTCAAAAAAGCAGGTTGCTAAANATCATATGGCTAGTTATTGGTAGACTTGGGTTGTTAAATTCTCAGATTTTTAATCTTGAGTATTCCAGTAACAAAGGACTGAAGGAAAGGCAGATATCTGCTTCT
>LZPO01066325.1:97010-109736 GCA_001675575.1 Neotoma lepida | reverse complement strand
TTTAAGATGTAAGAGCTAGCTAATGAGAAGCCTAAGCCATTAGGCCATATAGTTTGAAAATAATATAAGCCTCTGGGTGTTTATTTGGGTCTGAGTAGCTGCAGGCCCGAGTGGGACACAGGAAAATCCAACTACAAATGGCTTGAAAAACTGATTGAATGAATGAATGCATGAATGAATGAATGAATGAATGAATGAATGAATGCAGTAGAAGGACCAGAGAGGGGCTTCAACGTTTACAAGCACAAAGAACACATACTGCTCTTGCAGAGGACCTGAGTTCAGTTTCCAGCACCAATATCCAGCAGCTCCAACTGCCTGGAACTCCAGCTCTGGTGGATCTGATGCCCTCCATGGGCACCTGCTCTTAGGTGCACATACCCCCCCATAGAGACACAGACACATAATTTAAAAGGAAAGGAGGAAGGGAGGGAGGGTGGGAAAACAGACCACTAACTTTAAGATACTAAATATAGACATTTAATTTATTGGCCACTTGCTTTTAATAGTAAACTTTTTTGTAAGAAGATTGAAAGACTGTTTGATCCTGAGTACTTCAATCCAGATTCTCGAAACAATGCAGCAACATTATATAGGTAACATGTTTTT
Organism: Neotoma lepida; assembly: GCA_001675575.1. Lineage (NCBI taxonomy): Eukaryota > Metazoa > Chordata > Mammalia > Rodentia > Cricetidae > Neotoma > Neotoma lepida. The sequence goes on along the minus strand of LZPO01066325.1, from coordinate 109,127 downwards.
CTTGGTATGCTATATAATATACCTATATTATTTAATTTACTACATTAAATTTTTTTCTTGAGTGTTTTTGACATTTCCTTTTTGTTATAGATGCTGTATGTGTAAGAAACTTTTAACCAGAGAAACAGAAAGAAGAATTCCTTGCATCCCTGGAAAAATCAATGTGGATCGACATGGAAATATTGTCTACATCCACATAAGGTGCAGTGAAGACAATGCACAGTCTTTGTGTGTGAACTTCAAGAGTATTTATAAAAACATAACTTAATTTTCTGGTTTATTAGGACAAAGTCATGTTTGCTGTATAGTCTAAACTAACTGAACTTAACGTCCTCCTACCCCAGCTCCCAAATGTCAGAATCAAATGCAGGCACCTCTATACACATCCTGTATGACTACTTTTATAAGGGCTAGGACAGGACCTAAGTGTATTTCTAACTTTGACTTAGAAAAATGCTGCTTCAAGACAAAGTTATTGTAAAAGCTACCTTATATTTACTGGGTGAGTTTCATCATGTCTTAAACTTCAAAATATTACAAATTACTATATATTAGTATTAAAAGATTCTAGTCAGTGCCATTAAGTGATTTCTCACTAACATTTTTGTTATCTATGTAAGTGTTATATTGAATTTTACAAGAGAACTAAATTTATTTTCAGTTGATTCTTGATGAATGAAAAAAATTAAGGTTGGAGTTTCTATATGTATTCTTCATACTTTGTCATACTTCATTAGCATATAATACATATTCATGCTTATATTTAACACAAGATTTCATTCTGAGTTGGTGAAATATGTCAGAAGAACAGAAACTTTCTAGATGAGTGTGTTCTTTGATAACACTGTTGCTAGGAATTTTTGCAAAGAGGTATTGTTGAGTCAATGAAAGCATTTAACAATGTCATTCATTGCCATATTAAGAGAAAACAAAGTTTGAAAAAGCAGGTTGCTAAAAATCATATGGCTAGTTATTGGTAGACTTGGGTTGTTAAATTCACAAATTTTTAATCTTGAATATTCTAGTAACAAAAGACTGAAGGAAAGGCAGTTATCTGCTTCCCTCCTTCCAAGAAATCCAAATTTGCTAACAAGCTAAAGTACGGCCATATCGTAGTGTATGCATGGTGCACAGATATATATGCAGTCAAAGAACCATACACAAAATAATTTTTAAGATTACAATAAACTTCTGGCTGGGGCTGATGAGATGACTCAGAGGGTTAAGGTCCTTGCCACAGTGCCTGACAACTTGAGTTTAACCCCCCGGACCCTCAGAGTGGAAGGAGATAACAGACTTGACTAAGCTCTCCTCTCTAATGGCACTCACAGTAAATAAATAAATGTAATTAAAATTTTTAATTATAGGTTCTTCCAGAGGTCCTGANNTCAATTCCTGGCAACCACATGGTGGCTCACAACCATCTGTAATGAAATCTAGTGCCCTCTTCTGGCCTCCAGGCATGCAGGCAGACAGAACATTGAATACATAATAAATAAATAAATCTTTTTTAAAAATTTCTTAATTGTAATTTAAAAATATAAAAGGGCTAGGGCTGGTGAGATGGCTCAGCTAGTAAAGGTACTTTCCTAAGAAGCCTGGTGACCTGAGTTTGATTCCCAGGACCTACATAAAATGGGAGAGGAAATATGACCTCACAGAGTTGTCCTCTGACCCACACCCACACCCACACACATCCTCCCCCACACACTCACAAAGAAGAAATAAATTATTTTAGAAAAACCAGGTGCTGAGACTGTAGCTTAGGTAGAGCGCTTGCTTAGCATGCACACGGCACTGTTTGACCCCTGACATACCTGAAAGAAAGAAACTGAGGGAAGGGGGAGATGTTCCTATAGAAGAATGTATACTTACATAGAGAGTTGTTCATTGTAACTTTTAATACATGTAATACATTAAACTAAAAGGCTGGGGACATAATTCAGTTGGTAGAGTGCTTGTTTAGTGTGCATAATAAAGTCCTAGGTTTGACCCTCAGCACTGCAAAACTCAGTGTGTTGGTGCATACCTGTAATCGCAGTACTCAAGTCATCCTGCGCTACATAGTGTTCAAGACCAGCCTGGAATATATATTATATCCATCCCATTTTAAAGAACATATTCACTAAGACATTAACTGTTGCTTCTGGATGGTTCTTTTTCTGTGTTAAGAATGTGTAAGTGGGATGGAGAGACGGCTGAGTGCATAAGTGCTTGCTGTGTAAGCATGAGGACCTGAGTCTGGATTCCCGGCACACACATAAAACACTGGATGTGGCAGCATATTCTTATAACACAAAGGCTGGGGATGGAGGATCCCTAAAGCTCTATGGTGAGCCAGTGCATCCAGACAGTGAGCTCCAGGTTCAGTGATGCTCCCTGTCTCAGAACAATTAGATGGCGAGTGATAGGGGAAGAGACCTGATCTTGTCCTCTGGCCTCCATACACATGCACATGGCCAAGTGCACCCACATATACATGTTCAAACATGCAGAGACCACATATAATTTTAAAAATCTATAACCTGCACGTATGCACACATACACCCACATGAAAGCATACATCCACTATGCAAACACAAANGCACACACCTATAACCATAGCCAAGTGTGGCTTACGTATATAATCCAAGAACTTGAAAAGTGAAGGCAGGGGGCTGGAGAGGTGGCTCAGCAGGTAAGAGCACTGATTGCTCTTCCAGAGGAACCAGGTTCAATTCCTAGCACCCACATGGCAGTTCACATCCTTCTGTAACTCCAGTTCTAGGGCATCTGATGCCCTCTTCTGACCTTTGTGGGCACTGCACACCTGGTGCACAGACATACATGCAAACAAAACACATAAAATAAAAAACAGAAAGTATTTTTTTAAATAAGCAAATTGTCTTTAAAGCTGGGCATGATGTCTCCATGCCTATGATCCCAGCCTTGGGAAGGGTGATATAGGAGGGTCACTGTAGGTTCCAGGCTAACCTAAGCTATAGAGTGTGGTCCTGTCTTAACTTTTAAAAATGGTCTAAATAATTTTTTATGACAGATGTGCCTGTGTGATTTGTAATAACATTCACACATTGTTATTTGCTGAACCAAGCACAAAAACTGCAAAAGTTTTTAAAGTTACAAATGGAGGCTTAGAAAGAAGCTGGATGTGGTAGCCTCCCCATATAATTCCAGCATTCCAGGAGCTCAGGCAGGAGGAGCTCAGTTTTTGACACCAACTGAGCTATGTAGCACGTTCTAGGGCAGCCTGGGCTATCTAATAAGAACCTGTCTCAAATAAATAAATAAATACACACACACACACACCAGTTACATGTGGCCATAGCAAAGGTTTATGCCTTTGCTGGTTGTTAAAATGTATATAATGAAGACCTGGTTGTATAATACTGTATTGCTCAAGTAGAAAATGCTGTTTAAGAATAATGTAATAAGCCATCACATTATTGGAGTATTTAGAAGCACTAATAATTAATAACCGCACACCTTACAACATGTACAGTTCAAATAAATGTCCCAGAACTCATGAGATGGCTTGGCAGGCAAAGATACCCGTCCCTAANCCTAGTGACCTGAATTTGACCCCTGGAACCCCCAATATGAAGGAGCAAACTGACTCCCACAGATTATCTTGTGACCTACAGACACGCACACACTCNCACATGCANGCACACACACGCATGCCGTGGCACATGCATTTGCACACCCACGTACATAAGTGATAAACAATTTTTTAAAAAGTAAAAATGAAATAGGTCCTTTTAACTGACATTGCATGATTCTTAACTGCTGACCTGCTCAAACTGTTTAATGAATAATATTTAGCTCAAGAAAATAAGTGTGTATTCAGCCTTTTCATACCTTCTTCTCTTGTCTAAAGAATAAAGAAATTGNACCTGCTTTTCAGTATAGTCCATACCACACTATCATTTGAAGAGTATCCTTGGAAACAAGCCACAAATGTTAAGACATTTAGTTAAAACAAATTGTATTTCTCACTTAAAATAATTGACGCTTTTTTCCCAGAGATAAAACCTGGGATGTACATGAGTATTTGAATAGTCTTTTTGAAGAATTAAAATCTTGGAGAGATGTATATTGGCGCTTGTGGGGAACGATCAACTGGCTGACTTGTTCAAGGTGTTACCAGGTGAGGTTTTTAAGAAAGTGGTGGCAAGAATAGTGGTCGGTTATGCATTGTTTGTACCTGCCTTTCTTTTTTCTGCCATTTTGTCCTTTCTTCCTCTTGTGTTTGTTGTCAGACTTTCAGAAAAGCAACAGATTCTGTGTTATGTAATGTGTTATGTAAAACATTGAATCTTTCTTGCTTTTATTCCCAGCCAAACTGTTTCTCCACTGAGCCATACATTTCCTTAGAAATTCAGAGTCATTGGTCATTTGTTGTCTTGGTTTTCAAGACAAGGTGTTACCATGCAGCCTGCTACCCGGAGCTTAGGATCCTCAGTCAGCTCCCTGGTATTGCTAGTGCAGATATGTGCACAGGTGTGTGTGTGTGCACAGGCATGCACCACCACACCTGTGCTTTCTAGTGACAATTGCATTCCCCAGAATATTTTGTGTCCTCCCTGAACCCCAGTACCAGGGCTCCAAAGTTGGATCGCAAGCTGTACCACTGAGCTGAATTCCCAGCCTTGTTCATGGTTTTAATAATTTAAATTTAGAACAAAAGCACGAGTAGTGTATTTTCTGAAAGTGTATATGATGACTTTTTACAGTCACAGTCATTCCTAATTAGTCTTACGTAAATCCAAGGTTTTCTACATCAAATCTCATGTGAANGCCCTTCCTTTAGATTTCTCTCTCACTTGATTTTCAGTAGAAGGAAGGAAGAACGGGTCATCAAAACCATCAGAGTTTGGAATGTCATATCATATGGAATACCTACTCACTGGGCTAACGCTGGGTTTATTGAAGTGTATCTTAGAGAGAGTACTACTCATCCATTTTGTGTGACTGATACATACAGTGATGTTACCACCCTCAGGGCATAAACCTTTCATTATTGTTTGCCTATGCTCTTTTTTAAGTTAGATCTTCCTTAATGGTTGTTTGATCTGTAGTTCTCCTTTTCAGATTGTCATTAGATAGAATCATGCAGTATTTAGTTACTTGGTTGGACATTCTTTCACTCAAATAGAATGAATTTGAAATTTAAACATGTTGTTGCCTGTAACCTTTCCCCTTTTATTGCTGAATAGCCTTCTGTCATATGAATTACACCGTGTGTTAACTGCTCACCAGCTGACACACATTTGTAGTGGTTCTAGTTTGGAGCCATTGTGAAGATAATTGCTGTAAAGTTCCCATACAGATTTTCTTATAAACATGGGCTTTTAAGTCTCTTGAGTGTACCTAGAATTAGAACTGCAGTATAATAATCTAAGTTACCATTTTCTAAATTTCCTGAGTCCTTTTGCATTCCTTTAGCTGTGTATGAGCATAATAGTTGTTCCATGTCTTGTTAACACGTTTGGATGTTTGTCATTGTTGTTAAGCTAATTGTTAATTTTGTTTTTGCCTTTTGAGTTTTTTATGAACTTACACATGGATTTAGAACCCATTTCATAACCATACCATGGCAAGTTATTTAATGATTGGAAGTTAGGCCACAGTTTTCATTAATATCAATACTAAGTATCAAGAAAATCAAGGAATAACCAAGTGAGGTGAAATTATTTGATATTTCACTGGAATTTTAAAGAAATTATTTGTCAGTTTTAAAATTAGGTGTGTNTACTAAGATCAGCTTTACTCATCTGGATTTTTAGTAAAGCACTTTTGGTTTTGCGTTTTAGAAACTTCTTTGGAGTATAAGTGCATGCTATAAATGTCATTATTAAACAATTCATCCATTTTTTTCAGAGAATTCCCATAGTTGGTACCACTTACTGTATGCCATGCAGTTTTGGTACCACTTACGGTATGCCGTCCAGTTTTGGTACCACTTACTGTACGCCATCCAGTTTTGGTACCACTTACGGTATGCCGTCCAGTTTTAGTACATTCCCATCATCTCGTAAAGAGCCTCGTGCCCAGCTGCGTCCACTCAGTTTTCCTGCCTCAAATCCCGGCAAGTGTTCATCTACTTTGAGTCTCTATAAATGGACCTTTTCTGTACATTTCATATAAATAAGACATGCAATATACAGTCCTCAGAAAAATATTTGGAGACATATTTCATTGTGGGATAGTTGTTGATTTTTATATATTTATTTTACCCAGGCTTTTCTCTGTATTGAATTCTCACATTGTCAGTATCACTCAGAAGTGGTGGTTTATTCCACTACAGTAAGTTCACTGAGCACTGTGGGCACTGGAATTTATCCCTGCTGTAACCAGAAGGTTCTTCGATTTGATCCTACTCAGCTCAAAAAGGTAAGATTTTTTTTTGTTTTAATCTTTCATTAAACTTTGAAAGTTTCATATATCTATCCAATGTATATTGATCATACCCATCCACCACTGTCTCCCTCCAGCTCCCCATAGGGCCCCCACCCCATCTCCCTCCCACCTTCATGGCTTTTACTGTTANTAATAACCCTCTGAATCCAGTTATTTCTACCAGAGGGACTAAAGGTAAGTTTTGAATATTCCCTTTTATAGTTCAGCCACCCCTAACATTTTTATGTAAAATCTTTTTCTTTTTAAGTGTAACTACATCAATATTAAAAAAAAAAAACTTCAAAGAGTACATGCAGAACTAAAGAAAGAAATAGAAATCCCTCTTCCCACCACTCCCCAGTTTCTTAGAAGTAACAGCAGTTAACAGTTTGCCTTCAGATCTTTTTTATTTAATCACTTTGACAGTGTGATAATATATCTGACTACACTCATTCCTGCACACTCTCTTCCCTGTCTGCTCTCTACCGTCTCCCCTGCCAGGAAGTACCCAGCCCACTTTCATGTGTTTGTGTTGTTTTTGTGTATGACACACTGAATGTAACCGGGCTCACTCACATAGGCTTTGTTTTAAACTGTCTACCAGAGCATGATAAGTCACTAAAAACAATGACTCCTCCTCCTCCAGCAACCCTCAACTGCCGTAAGCTCCTCTGGGTAGGGTCAGGTCCCATTATCCCCTCCCCACCTATGAGTGAATATTTACTCCAAGTTTAGTCTTGGGCCAACCCTATCACACAACCACAGCTGTAGTGAGTTCATGAGTACCATGGCCATGTCAGACCCACAATTCAGGATTCGATGGTCCTCCCTCACCATCATCCAGCTCTTCCATTCTTTCTGTCTTCTCTCCCATGATGGTCCCCAAGCCTTAGAAGATAGTTTATGTTTACTGCTCTAGAGGTGGCTGGACCTGAGAGAGTGGAATCTAAAATGAGGAAGACTAGTCTTATCCAAGAGCCAACTTTATTCAAAGCATTAGNCAATTTATACCATGAGGGTTAAGAAAGGTCACCTGAGTAAAGTTCTCATGAGTTCAAGCTGTACATAATCACAAGAGCAAGCTGCATGTGGCAAAAAAACATGTTTTTCCATAGAGACATATAAACAAATAACAATAGCCAGTTGTAATGAATAATCTAAAGCACACTGACTCCTATCTGCTACACCTGGGAGGGGCATGAAAGCACATTCCAAGTACAATTCCAAAACAATACAAGGTTTTGAAGAAAGTGAGGTCTTGTTTTCTTGGAGTTTTCTCACAAGCACTCAGAAGTCCCCTCAAATGATTCCATTCATTCTTGGACCGTGTTCTGACAGTGTGCATCACCCAGTAAAGGGTGATCACTCAGCAGTCACCTGTTCTCTGAACCGCCATGAGTTTCTCCATTAACCTTAGTGTGTTGCCAAGAGAAGTTTTGTTGGTAAAAGCTAAAAGCAGCATCGTCCTGAGCCAGCTCCANCNTGCTCCCTACTTCCATAGTCTCTGCTACCATGTGTTCTGGATCTTTCTTCTTTCCTTTTTTCCNAAGAATTATGTGAGCCAGGCGTGTTGGCTCACATCTGTAATCCTAGCATTCAGGAGGCTAAAGTGGAAAGATTGCCAAGAGTTCAAAGCTACCCCAAACTACATGGTGAATTTCAGGCTAACCTGGGCTACAGAATAGGACTCTACAAGAAATAAAACAAATACATTTTAAAAATTATTGGTAGGTTTTTGTTGTTCTTGTTTGCTTTTTTGAATGTTTCTTTGAGGGGGGTATTACTGGATATGTTATACTCCATATTACTCCTTTTTTAAAAAAAAATTTATTCTTGTTTGTGCGTGTGTGTGTTGTCTGCGTCTATGCATGTGCACCACGTGTGTCCCAGTGTCCATGAAGGACAGAAGAGGGCACTGGATCTCCTGAAACTGAGTTATGGTTGGTTATAAGCCACCATTGGGGATCTGGGAACTGACCTTGGATCCTTTGCAAGAAAAAAAAAAGTGCTCTTAACAGCTGAGTCATCTTTCCAGCCCATTTTTTAAAAATTCTTCTCTGATATATTACATCCTGACTGTAGTTTCCCCTCTCCTCTCATTCCCCCCTAGATCCACTCCTCCTCATTTTCCTTCAGAAAAGGGCAGGCCTCCCAGGGATAGCAACCAAACATGGTATAGCAAGTTATAGTAAAACTAGGCACATCCCCTCATACTAAGGCTGGATGAGGCAACCCAGTAGGAGGAAAAGGGTCCCAAAAACAGGAAAAAGAGTCAGAGACACCCCTGTTCCCACTGTTAGTAGTCCCACAGGAACACCAGGCTACACAACCATAACATATATGCAGAGGACATAGGTCAGACCCATACAGGCTTCCTATTGTCACTTCAGTCTCTGTGGGCCCTGGTTAGTTGATTCTGTGGGCTGTTTTCATGTGGTNTCTTGGCCCCTCTGGCTCTTAAAATCCTTCCTCGCCCTCTTCTGTAGGATTCCTTGAGCTCTGCTTCATTGTTTGGCTGTGGGTCTTTATATATGCTTCCATCAGTTGCTGAATGAAGCCTCTCTGATGATGATGATGCTAGGCTCTGGTCTACAAGTATAACAGAGTATCTTTAGGCATCATTTCGTTGATCTTTTTGTTGTTGGTGGTTGTGTTTGGATCTATCCTGGGTCTCTGGNCTATTTAGTCTCTGGTTCCTAGCCCTCCAGGCAGTGTCGGGTGTGGGCTCCCTCTCATGGNATGGGTCTCAAATTGAGCCAGTCATTGGTTGGTCACTCCCACAAGTTCTGTGCCACCTTNACCCCAGCACATCTTGCAGGTAGGACCAATTGTATGTCTAAGGTTTTGTGACTGGATTGGTGCCCCAATTCCTCCACTGGAGGCCTTGCCAGGTTACAGAAGATGGCCGGTTCAGGTTTCATATCCCCACTAANAGGAGTCTTTGCTAGGGTCACCCTCGTGGATTTCTGGAAGTTTCCATTGCATTAGGTTTCTGCATCACCCTCTGTTGAGAATTCTCTATTTAGATCTATACCCTATTTCTTAATTGGATTATTTGGCTTACTGATGTCTAGTTTCTTGAGTTCTTTATGCATTTTGGATATTAGCCCTTTGTCAGATACGGGGTTAGTGAAAATCTTTTCCTATTCTGTAGGCTGCCGTTTTGTTCTGTTGACGGTGTCCTTTGCCTTACAGAAGCTTTTCAGGTTCTTAAGGTGTTGATCTTGGTGCCTTCGAGATTGATGCTCAGGAAGTTGTCTTCTATGCCAGTGTGTTCAAGGCTATTTCCCACTTTCTCTTCTGTCAAGTTCAGTGTATCTGATTTTATGTTGAGNTCTTTGATCCANTTTTTGGACTTGAGTTTTGTGCAGGGCAATAGATATGGATCTATTTGCATTCTTCTACATGCTGACGTCTAGTTAGACCAGCACTGTTAGTTGAAGATGCTTTCTTTTTCTATTGTATATTTCTGACGTCTTTGTCAAAAATCAGGTGTAGGTGTCCATAGATGTATGGATTTATGTCTGGGTCTTCAGTTCNATTCCATTGATCTACCTGTCTGTTTTTATGTCAATACCATTTGGTTTTTATTACTGTAGCTTTGTAGTTGAGCCAGAAGTTAAGGATAGTGATATCTCTGGAAGTTCTCTTATTGTACAGAATTGTTTTAGCTCTCCTGGGTTTTTTATTTTTCCATATGAAGTTGAGTATTGTTCTTTCATGGTCTGTAAAGAATTGTGTTGATATCTTGATGGGAATTTGTTGAATAGGTAGGTTTTAGTAAGAGGGCCATTTTTACTATGTTAATGCTACCAATTTATGAGCATGGGAGTTCTTTCCATCTTTTGCTATCTTCTCCAATTTCCTTTTCAAAGACCTGAAATTGTTGTCATACGGGTCTTTTACTTGCTTGGTTAGAGTTACCCCAAGATATTTTAGATTATTTGTGGCTATTGTAAAGGGTGTTGTTTTATTGCTGTAGCTAGAACTTCANGTACTATATTGAATAAATATAGGGAGAGTGGACAGCCTTGTCTTGTTCCTGATTTTATTGGAATCGCTTTGACTTTCTCTCCACTTAGTTTGATGTTGACTATAGGCTTGCTGTAAATTGCCTCTATTATGTTTAGGTATGTTCCTTGTATCCCTGATCTCTAAGATTTTTATCATGAAGAAGTGTTGGATTTTGTCAAGAGGCTTTTTCAACATCCAGAAAGGTGATTGTGTTTTTCTTTCAGTTTGTTTATATGGTGGATTACATTGATGGATTTTTCATCAATGCAACAGATGCAACCATTCCTGTATCTCTGGGATGACACCTACTTGATCATGGTACATGATCTTTTTGATGTGTTCTTGGAATCTGTTTGAGAGTATTTTATTGAGTATTTTTTGCATCAGTGTTCATGAGGGAAATTGGTCTGTAATTCTCTTTCTTTGTTGAATCTTTGTGTGGTTTGGGTATCAGGGTGTCTGTGGCCTCAAAATAAATTTGGCAGTGTTCTTTCTGTTTCTGTTTTGTGGAATAATTTGAGGAGTATTGGTATTAGCTCTTCTTTGAAGGTCTGGTAGAATTCTGCACTAAAACCATCNGGCCCTGGGCTTTTTTTGGTTAGGAGATTTATTTATTTGTTTGTTTATTTTTGGTTTTTTTAAGACAGGTTTTCACTGTGTAGTCTTGNCTGTCCTGGAACTCACTGTGTAGACCAGGCTGGCCTTGAACTNACAGAGATCTGCCTGCCTCTGCCTCCTGAGTGCTGAGATTAATGATGTGCGCCACCACTGCCCAGCTTGGTTAGGAGTTTTTTAATGACTGCTGCTATTTCCTTAGGGGTTATAAGTCTATATAAATTGTATATCTGATCTTGATTTAACTTTGATAGATGGTATCTATCAAGAAAATTCTTCATTTCTTCTAGATTTTCCAATTTGGTGGAGTACAGGTTTTTGAAGTATGACCTAATGATTCTCTGGATTTACTTAGTGTCTGTTGTTATGTCCCNGTTTTCATCTCTGACTTTGTTAATTTGGATATCNTTTCTCTGTGTTTTACTCAGTTTGGATAAGGATTTTTCTATCTTCAAAGAACCAATTCTTTGTTTNATTGATTCTTTGTATTGTTCTCTTTGTTTCTATTTTATTGATTTCAGCCTCAGTTTGATTATTTCCTGCTGTCTACTCCTCCTGGGTGTGTTTGCTTCTTTTTGTTCTAGAGCTTTTCAGGTGTGCTGTTAAGTAGCTAGTATAAGATTTCTCCAAATTCTTTATATAGGCACTTAGTGCTATGAGATTTTCTCATAGCACCACTTTCATTGTGTCCCATAANTTTGGATATGTTATGCATTCATTTTCATTGAATTCTAGGAAGTCTTTAATTTCTTTATTTCTGCCTTGACACAGTAATCATTCAGTAGAGAGCTGTTCAATTTCCATGATTTTGTAGGCTTTCTGTTGTTGCTGAAATCCAGCTGTAATCCATGGTGGTCTGATAGGATGCAGGGGGTTATTTCAATTTTCTTATATCTGTTGAGACTTGCTTTGTGACCAAGTATGTGGTCAATTTTGGAGAATGTTCCATGAGGTGCTGAGAAGAAAGTGTATTCTTTTGTGTTTGGGTGAAATGTTCTGTAGATATCTGTTAAGTCTATTTGGTTCATAACATGTTAGTTCCAGTATTTCTCTGTTTAGTTTTTGTCCAGATGATCTGTCCATTGGTGA